>JAGQEM010000013.1:0-11343 GCA_019202945.1 Corynespora olivacea
TTTTGGGTCTGCGTCTCATCTGGAGCCCATTCGGATAGCCCTGTACACCCCCCCTCCCCCCCCCCCCCCCCAAAAAAAAAGGACCCGAGGATCAACTCCTTTCTCAACTCAAAATCCCAAGCCAAATCGGCAGCGAGCGAGCAACAATAATTGAACCATTCCAAAATCACAGACGCCATAACAATGCATCATCTTCTTTGACAACCTTTGCGCTATCATGTCGCCGAGTGCCCACTCACATTCCCATCGCTATCGTACTGTCTGATGTACGGTTTCGATCCACTACCGCCAGGGCTGTTCAGCGCGCTGTCGCTATCTCTCGCCGACTCGACCCGAATGTTCGTTTCGGTCACAATGCCAATGGCATTGGGGCCGGGTTTTATAATCGAGTCTTCGGATCCCGTGGGACTATGTTCGCGTATCGGGTCGACTCGTGAGCGGTTCGCTTTGCGTGGTGCGCGGGTGGATGGGTCAACGATGCGGGAGATGCGGTTACTACCCCCGGTGATGGTCACAGTGCGCGCGCCCATGGGCTGTATCGGGTCCTCGTTCATGGATTTCATGCCGTAAGCATCGCCGGGGCGGATGGCATTTGTGTGCGTCGTGGTAACGAGGGTGCGGTTGTAATGTCCTTGACTTGAGACGTCGTTGTTGATGAAGACTCGCCGTGTTAGTGTGTAGAGGAGAGCGTCGATCCAGCCGCAGGATGTAAGAAAGGATCCTGCGATGCAGAAGAAGAGGTCGGGCATCTTTACACCACCCATGGACACCATACGTCCCACGGCGATGGGGAGGGTAAGGATCACGTATACGACGGGGTACATGATCATGAATTTGGTGGCGCGGGCAAGCTTGGAAGTGTCGTTGTTCATGATGGATCGAAGGCGGCCTCGGAGATGGAAGAAGATGTGAGCGTAGATTAGAATGGTGCCGAATTCCACGATGAAGATCCAGAGGTAGTGGAGCCACAAACGCTCGCCTTGGAAGTCTACGGATACCCAGCACTGTGCACAACCGTCAGCACCCGTGTTCCGCAAAGAAATCCGCGCGTTACACTGCGACTTTTGGGGACATGGCTGTTACTCACCCATCCACCGGCTCTTGTGAAGAACCGGTTCCCATACATGGCCGGTCCCAGTATAGTCAGCACCAACGAAAATGCCCATATGCTTAGGATGGCCACCACGAACCATCGATATGGCATACGATACCCCCTGACAACGCCCAGCCAGGTATGTATCGCAATGGCCAGGACAAAGAATCCACTGCTCACATCTCCAATGTGCAAGAACCAGGCCTGGATAAAGCATGGGACCGTGGGCGCCACAATGCTGTTGGTTCGTAGCCAGTGAAAGGTGATGGTGAAGGCGATGGATTGTTGTAAATCAGCAAGTAAAAGATTATAAATCAGGATGACGTATTGATTGTAGCCGACATATTCTTTGGAGTACTTGCGCCAGGAGATGAGTCGGTAGGTGATGAACGCGAGTAAGGAGGTGACACTGATGAGGGACATCATGGCGAACAGGGCGACAGGAATAAGACCGGTTTTGTAGACAGATGTCATCGGATCCAATGAATTTGGGTAGGCAAAGAAGCGCTTCTCGAGGATTGCGCGGGCCTCGAGGGCCACGTCGTAGGGAGCCATGCTGAGAGCCTTCTATCAAGAGGTCGATCAGTCGAAGATGGCGGTCGGTGTTCGACCTGAGATGTTGCGAAGACGAGCAGGGAGCAAAAGGTGCCCAACCCTACTGTTGCGCGGGGCGTCGGTTAGTGCGGGAAGGCAGAGGTGAAAAGCAGTGTCTTGTGCTTGTTCACAGTACCATCGTGGGACTTGACCGTTGATGCAAGGGGAAAGTCCGAGCTTTCCAATACAAGTGGTCCTCGTTGTCCTACCTTCTCGAACGCTCCGGGGAGATGGTTGCTGGCTGCTCAAATGACTGAATACGGTACTGTGTCTTTGTTGCGTGTGTTCCGGTAAATCGAAGTGGTGGCGCTTCTAGGTCAAAGAATAGTGTGGTTGGTGAGGATAACGTTTGGCAATCAGACTAGTCCAATGCCCGATAATGACATCAAATGTTATTGCTTTGACAAAGAGGGAGTGCGTGAGGGCGAGAAGAGTTCAGCGCTGTAGTACAGCCAAGAGAGGATGTGTCGAGTCCGGATGAGAATGGGCCAGGGGAATCCTCAGACGAACTTGTGCAGCACGGGATGGCCATATTAAGAACCCCAAAACCAAGGGACTCGACACCCACGCATGCATGCATGCAAGCAGGAGAATAAGCTCACTTACCGATTCACACTACTCCTACGCCTCAGTGATGCATGGCTTCAAACCGGTAGGCGGCAGCTAAGCATGGCGTCATGGCCGGTCCGGTCTAGCCTACACTTGGGGTGCATGGCTGGTGAATTGACATGCAATGCCAGCGTGTATCTCTCATCCCTCCCCCCTATTGGGGTTGTTGGAGGGAGCGTCAAATTCTACGACATGCTTACCTCCACTTGCCCGTCCCGCTCCTGCATTCATTCGAACCAGATAATTTCGACTGGAAAAATGGGCGGCTGACGTGCACCCCGCGACTGAGGTGAGACAATCCGCGAAAAAAAAAAAAAAAAAAAAAAAAACCGCTTACCAGAGGAGGCGGAATGCGTGTTCCGATACTAAGCAAAACATCATGAACCAAGCTTCCGATGCCTTCACCGTCAGTTGAGTGGATACGATTATCCATCCGTTACTTCATGCACGCAAGTCTGTACTGGATAGGAGCGAAGACTATTGGGTGGTCAAAGGGTCGCTGATGTGCATGCTTCATTTCTCTTCACGGTGTCGGCTGTCGTGTGATGGTTTCACTCCACGTGGAAGTTAGGACCGGTAGGTTACTTCGAAGGCTTGCGGTACGTGAATCACATGGGTTCTCCGGCAGGTTGTTGCAGTTCCGCGTCCTCATTGATCAGCGTCCCCAGGGATGAAATCAGAATGGTCTGTGCGGTGCCGATAAAGTTTCAACAGCAAGGGCGTTTTCTTATTGTTGGCCGGTCGAGAAGTTCGTGTGCGCGCTGTGTATCAGCGTAGGCGTTCCATTGTATTTTGAGCTGCTGCAACGGGGTTATAATAGATGGTATGGAAGTCCGATGTAGGTGGGTGGTTGGAGAGGAGAGGTGCTGAGAGCATACTTACTCATTGCTGGCATGCATCAGCCCAACCCATGACACGGGACCGATTTCCCCTTCGAGCTTGCCCTAGCGTTGGCCCGGTCAATCATCTGGGGTACGCTAACCTGGGTTTTCAGGAGCCTCGTAATTCTGCGTCTCGGAGTTAACAACGCAGCCTTTTGCGCGAGGAAGAAGTAATCGATTCGTGTAATTAGTCTCCTCTGCGCCGGCCTGTCCAACTTTGAAGATAGAGGACACGGTGGACGTAAACACATCGAGCGGTTTTACGAGAAAGGGGGGACACAGAATCCCGAACCTGGCCTGTCGAGCTTGAAGTGTAAGCGATGGCTGTCAATATGTCAGATGGATGTGATCCAGAAGACGAGGCGTGTGGGCGCCACTGTGCGGGCTCTACGCTCGCTGTTCTTCCATTTCCGGCGGGCCTTATCCCAACAACCAGAGTATGCTCTACCAGTCACTGTAGTTGCCGGGTTTGCTTACCGAGCCGCACTGTGTATGTCCAGCTACGCGGAGACTGCCCGGTGCATGGTGGTCAAATAAGATGAGGAAAGGATCCGCTCGTTCGTCCCGCCCACCAGGGTTGACGAGCTGCAGGTGTAATCAATCCATCCACAGATACAAGGCCACGAACGCAAAGGAGAAGCAGCTTACTATGGTACGGTGTTCCGTTCGCGGGAACCATCTGCGTGCTAAGGGAGAGTTCCTGAGTTGTGGTCTAGGGCCGGACTATATATCTTCGCCAGCACTTCGTCGATGCAAGTCATATAAAGTTTAGGGGAAGCTTTCCCGAAACTTGAGAACACTGTTACGATACCGATTTTGAAGTCTTCGTGACGCGTTTCATTGCATCGACGTCTTCATCTTCCTCCTCCTCTCCACATGTTGGTCAACTCCCCGGCCTAAACCCTTTCTTGAATGCTCACCCTGCCAACAACGGCGCAGCCTCCCTGATTCCAACAACGCCCCGCACTTCCCGTCAGGCCAGAATCCAGAACCCCAAGGCCGCCATACTATTCACCCGCCTTTCCTTATGCATCGCAGTCGATGTCACCCTTGGCTAAAGTCTTGGGATAGGCCGATGTTATTCCTGCGGCACGGTGTACAATATTGACATGGATACAGGTGACATAGGGCCGAACCACAGACTCCGGACTTCTTAAAATTCCTGTTCCTGGGGAGATGACGACCGCAGTAGCGAAGACGAGGTGTTCTTGGAAACCCAGAAGCATGCTGCACCACCGTCACAGCTGACATCCACCACCTGCCCGATTGATGTCAATGCACATAGCCTGTATTGAAAGCGATGTACGTATGTGACACGCCGTCGACGGCTGCGTACCTAGCGATGGCGTACCTATATCAACCGGTTAGCGTGATCGTTGGTATGGTCGTTAGGACGCTTCTTCTACAGAGGAAACTGTTCTTTTTTTCCATGTTCGCTTAGCCGGGTCAGGTACAAAGGTACGAACGCCAGCATTTTGCTACATCTGCTGCGAGGCACACCGCATCCCTTCGTTGGCCAATCTCGGCAAAGCATGCAGGTATCAGTGTAACAGGAGGGTTTCGTTCCAAATGTGTGCTGTCGTAGGCAGTGGATGAGCGCTGTAATGTTGAATGCGCTGCATCAGCGCCCAGGGTCAATCGGGAGTATTGGGTCGGGTTTGGGAAGGCATGGAGCAGCGGACTCATGAAGTATCGAGGAGCGTGGCGATAGGAAAAGAATCGCATTGGAGGAAGGCAAGTGGGATTGGAGAATGTTGTGTCATTGGCACGGAGGGTAACTCTGAGCCACATAGGCACGCCGTTTTGTCTGCAGGACGGATATAAATGACACCGCCGCATTCATATGCTAGAGAAAGTGCAGAACAGGGAAGAAAATTGTGAGAACCGTCATAACCACGCCATTGACCCATCCGTATCCCGTTTTGCCCACACACCACACATCCTCTCCACGCTTAAATCGTTGTCTCGTACGCCACGGGTGTGATGCTCTCGGGCTTGTTGTCCTTGAGGCTGACAGTTCGCTCGCCCTGGGGCTCGACTGCGAGGCGCTTGAGGTAAACGTGCTGGCCGTCGGTCTTGGCCTGCTTCCTCTTCGCTGCGTTCTCCTTGACGCGCCTCAGGAAGTCGTCCCGGGACCGCGAGTGCTTGACGTGCTCGATGCGGACGTTGATGCGCTTCTCCATGTATCGGTTGCCGACCTGCCTCTGGCTGTGGGACGGTTAGAGGGGTCCAAGCAGGACATGGAGCCGAATGCAAACGTACAGGATGACACCGACGGCGTTCTGGGTTACGTTGTAGACGATGCCGGTCTTTCCGTGGTACACCTTGTAAGGCATGCCCTTTTGCACCGAACCTGCGCATTGTAAGCCTTCGCCCGGCACCTTCTGCGAGTCCCGCGGGTCCCCATACCATCGGCCACCACGTCTACGATGTCACCAACCTTGTACTGCTGGAGGTAGGTGGAGAGAGGGATCTGGACATGAATTCGTATCAATTTCGCTCGCTGCGGCTCGACGGCAGACTTACGCGACCCTTCTGCTTGAAGCCCTTGGAGAACCTGCACGATGGTTAGACCGGTGCAGTGGACCGCCAGACCGGCAGGCTGGGGGGCTGGCCACTTACGCATAGCGCGTTCCGGCGCGGAGACCTGCTGAGTGACCCATTGCGATGTGTGTTGGACGTGTGTGCTGCTTTTCGTGAGAGTCGTCGTGGTGTTGGTTTTCCAGTCCACGGCGATTTCGAAGTGCGAGCTAGCGCCGCCGGGCTCGCTTAATCTTGGCGCACTCACTTGAAAATCCATCCGGTGCATATGCCGCCTTCTCGCAACTCCAACCCTCCCCATCGACAACCACAATGGCGCCCCGCAGCTACTCGAAGACGTACAGCGTCCCCCGTCGTCCTTTCGAGTCTGCTCGTCTGTACGTGCATCCCCATGGCCACTGAACGAGAGCGTGCTCCGTTCATGTCTGGGGCCTCGGTTAATTCTTGGGTAGGGACACTGAGCTCAAGCTCGTCGGCGAATATGGTCTGCGCAACAAGCGCGAGGTCTGGCGTGTCCAGTTGACGCTGTCCAAGATCCGTCGTGCTGCCCGGTGAGCTCCCCTCCATTGCGCTGCCCCGGCACAGGAGCCGGCGAAGTCTGGCGTCGCTTTCGATATTTCCAGCCTGGGGCAATTGGAAGGCGTGGTTGCGCGACAGCCATGCTGACGGGCGCGCAGTTCGCTTTTGACCCTCGACGAGAAGGACCCCAAGCGCCTCTTCGAAGGCAACGCCCTCATTCGCCGTCTCGTACGTGTTGGTGTGCTCGACGAGTCCCGCATGAAGCTCGATTACGTGCTGGCTCTCAAGATTGAGGATTTCCTGGAGCGTCGTCTCCAGACTTGCGTCTACAAGCTCGGTCTCGCCAAGTCCATCCACCACGCTCGTGTTCTCATCCGCCAGCGTCACATCCGGTGAGCCCATCCACAACTTGAACTCCTTGTCTGGACTCAACACTAAGTTTTTTGCAGTGTCGGCAAGCAGATCGTCAACGTCCCCTCCTTCGTCGTCCGTCTCGACTCTCAGAAGCACATCGACTTCGCCCTGACCTCGCCCCTCGGTGGTGGCCGCCCCGGCCGTGTGAGGAGGAAGAAGGCCAAGGCCGCCGAGAAGGGTGGCGACGACGATGCCGGTGACGAGGACGATGAGTAGGCGATAGGTCCACGAAAATGATTCGGAACGGATGAATGGCGTCTCCACGGGTCGGTCACGACGGGATGATTTCTCAAGCGCTTACCCTGCTTGCATTTGGCTTCATAGCCTAGGTTCAGATGGTGGACGGTCTACACAATCTACATGTAGGACTAGCTTGCCAAAGATATCCAATTGCCATCATTCACCCGTGTAACGTATCCATGTGACATGGCCGTCAAACAATGAACATCTGTAGGTTTACCTTTGGCATGTGTGATGACTAAGCGAAATGGTCCACCATTGTCTCCACTGCACTTTCTGCGGGTACATTTAGGGCTTGTCCAGGTAGTCTGTAGCAGACTCATCAACCCCCCTGGTCGACTTTTGTTGACAGCCCTCCATGACTGCATCGGTAGCAACCCCGACGGTGATGCCGATGAGCATGGACGCAGGATCTGGGATTGCCATTCTTGCGAAGCCGGCGAGGTTGATAGTGTACAGGTATGGATACTTCGCTGTTCTTGTTTTTCGCCTTGCTCTTTTTCTCTTTTCGATGATGAAGAGCTTCGGGAGCGAGGTCGGCGCCTGCTGCCACTACTCTGACGATGTCTTGGACAGAATCGTACTTTTTGCTGCGAGTACCATTTGTTCTGCTAAAAGACTTGTTTCGTTCACGAACAACGTCTTGCACCAACTTGGGGGTAGTTTTCTTCGCTTCCTTTGCTAATCTCATGATCTGTTTCATTGCTACGCTAAGCGGATGGATGTTCTCTTGTGGGAAGTTGGCATGATACACGTGTTGATCTCAAGGCGAGTGAGCTGGTTCCGATTGGAATTAAATGCGACAGCCTCTCGTCTCTTCTAGGGTAAGAGGGCAACGCGGAAAACTTGAGGAAGTGAAAGCAGAGAGCGACCATGATGACCCATAATGAGTCTGGGAGCGATGAGAAGCTTCATGCAGCACCGTCGTTCATGGTGACTCTGCCTGATCGTTCGATGGCGGAGTAGGCTTGTGTAGTGAGATGGTGCGAGACGTGATTGGCTGATAACCGAGCGCCAAGACACACAGAAGAAGAGCAACTTTAGACAGTTGCCGGCCACCCCCTCATCTTTTGAACCTTCCGCGTCCTCGATCTCGACTGTAACCATCGACAATTTTCCCACGCCGGAACAGCCTGACAAAAGACTCTCCATAAACCAACAAAATGGTGCGTTCAACACCCCAGGGCCGCCAGCGGTAGCCAGCAGCGTTCGTGCGGAGCTACACACGACACTCGCGATTCGCCACGAAATCTTCAATCGATATTCGCGATACTTGCTGCCGCCCCGGTGCCCTTTTTCCCATGTGGAAGTAATACTGACATGCTGCCCAGGTTCTCGCAGTTGATCTTCTCAACCCCACCCCGGCCGCGTACGAACCCTCTCACGCTCACATCGCCGCAATGCAGAACTGACCTTCGATACAGTGAGGCCAAGAAGCACAAGCTCAAGACCCTCGTGCCCGCCCCCCGTTCCTTCTTCATGGACGTCAAGTGCCCGGGATGCTTCACCATCACCACGGTCTTCTCGCACGCGAACACAGTCGTTGTCTGCCAGGGTTGCTCGCAGGTCCTGTAAGTGGACGGTCCTCATGCATAGGAGGAAGTAGGTTAATGGATACACAGGTGCCAACCGACCGGTGGCAAGGCGCGGTTGACTGAGGGATGCTCTTTCCGAAGGAAGTAGACGACTCGACCGATGGGGATGGCGGAGGATGGATGGTTTACGATGACGACTATGACGGGATAGGGCTGTAGTAGATCTCATTGGTACCGATCGACTCGACTGCGGATAGAAGAGGGATCTTTCGACTCGAGTCAAGTCAAAAATCAAAACGGGAGTTCCGGATATCTAGCGTTGATCTCGGCAACCCTTTTCTCGGTCACATTTCTTATGTTCGGCATGCGTTTCTCTACAGCTTTCATGTATATGCATGTGGGGGGCGAGATGGCATTTCAGAGCTCTGGATCAATCATCTAAGAGCGAGGACCGGTCTGCATATCGAGGATGCCTCAGCGTGCAATGGTCCTTTTGCAAAATCGAACAACCAGTTCCTTGCGCTCGCTCCCAATGTTATCGTGTTTCCCGACTGATGCTCAATTGATGCAGTACTATCTATATACCATGGTAATGCTGCCTATTGTCTCGACAACGCAACACACCACACCTCACCGCACCAGGACATGAACGCTCAAATTGTGTCAACCGCAGCCAATCCCAAAACAGCAGGAACAACCTTGGCTGCATGCTTGCTAACAGCAACTAACCGCGGCTCATCCACCCATGCATATTAATAGGCCCACATGACTACTACAATACTTTTTGCCGATCTCCGACAACGTGAACGAGGGGAAACATCACGATACAAACAAGCCATTCCTGGTGCAGCCTTGCGTCCTTGAACGCGGCACGGTCCTCCCATTTTCCGCAGGATCTATCGAACCGGGGTCCACGAGCACGTTTCAAGAACGTACCCTACGTCATAACACTCCGCGGCGCGTAACCACAAACCCCGAGTGGAAGGCGCGATCCAGTAGGGAAAAAAATCGGCCATGCCTTCCTCTACTACTCATTCTTCGGATACCCATCCCACCGAATCCGAGATTTACATCTCATCCTTTCTTTCCTCGAGCCCGGATCTAGACAAAACGCTTGGAGACATTGAGGTTGATATGACGGATCGATATACGAATGAAGAGTGGGCGAAGCAGATCGCGGAGACGCAAAGGAGAGTCTTGAGGGAGGTCGGGGAACGAGGAGAAGGAGAAGGAGAAGGAGGGAGAGGGTGGCAATATGAGGTTCCGAAGACGGGAAGCAGGGAGTTTGCGAAGACGATGGACCATACCGTGCTAAAGTTGGATGTCAAGAAGGAGGGGGTTGATGCGCTTTGCAGTGAAGCCAGGACCGAGGGGTTCAAGGTGAGATCTTTCCCTTCCGACCCAGTGGAGGACAAGGATGAAAAGGAGGCGAGACTTGAGAGTGCATGTTTGGTCCAGTCCATGGTGTGATGGGAAGGGCCGAAGTTCTGGGTATGCGATAGACGCTGATAGCTCATAGAGCGTATGCGTCCGCCTCCCCTGGGTACAACGATGCGTCTCGAATCTCAAAGGCTCCGACGTAGTAGTGGCCTGCGTAGTAGGCTTCCACGAAGGCACCCAAGACACGTACTCCAAGCTGCGCGAGGCTCGCGCCGCCGTCGCCGCGGGCGCAAAAGAACTCGACATCGTCCTAAATCACAGCCTGCTCACAAAACACAATGCATCATCACCTCGGCTGCCTACTCACCCCTCGTCACCAAAGCACAGAAGAGATTCGACCGCCGACACCATCACCGCTGCCAACACCGCCACGAACGCTCGCCCCACGAACGGCGCCGCAAAATCCCAAGGCCCATACTCCGTCACCGGGGAAGAAATCGAGAGGAGAGAAATCCCAGACTACAGCGCCATATACCGCGAACTTGCCTCCCTCCGGTCGCTCTGCCCCTCCCCAACCCTGCTGAAGCTCATCCTCGAAACCTCGCAATTGACGCCTCACCAAATCCTCGCGGCCTCGCACCTCGCTGCGGCCGCAAACATCGACTTTATCAAAACCAGCACAGGATTCAACGGCCCTGGCGCCTCGCTCGAAAACGTGCGGTTGATGGTGACTGCGGCAGAGTATCTGAGCACGAAGACGCCGAGCAATGGCGGGAGTCCGGTGAGAGGAGGAGACAAGAAGATGGAGGTCAAGGCCAGTGGAGGGGTCAGGGGGTTGGAGGATGCGAGGCGGATGTTGGAGGCTGGAGCCACGAGGTTGGGGACGAGCAGTGGGGTGTGGATTATGCAGGAAGGGAGGAAGGTTTTGGAGGGGGAGAAGCAAGGGACCGACGCGGCGGACAGGCCAGGCGTGACCAGGCTGTATACAGATGACTCTGTAGGGGGTTATTAAATGATGAATGTAGGTAGTGGTGTGTGGAAAGAGAGGGATAGATGATCAACTTTTTACGATGCATTCGAGTGGATCGAGGTATATGTTCCCTGTCACCACCCGATAAACCCGTCGCTATCTATTACCAGGGCGTGAGGTACGTCGAAGTACGCTACTAAAGGCTGACCTCTCTCTCTCTCTCTCTCTCTCTCTCTCTCGCTCTCTCTCTCTCTCTCTCTCTCTCTCATTCTGTGTACAGAGAAAACAAAGCGCTACATCAACGATTATGCACATGAAAAAAAAAAGGGGGAAATCAGACGGACACTCCGAGCAATATGGAAACTCGGCCAAAGCCAAGCCATCTGTCAACGGTCTATATTCCACAGGTGAAAAAACACCACCTGAGGTATTCAAAAAAAGAAAAGGACGGAGCGAACAAGACGGCATCAACTCTCCGCGCTCAAGGTGGGGGGGGGGGGGCGGGGCGCGCGGCGCGGCGGGGCGGGGCCGGGGCGGGTGGGGGGCAGACGGGGTCGGGGGGCAGGG
>JAGQEM010000013.1:20909-245277 GCA_019202945.1 Corynespora olivacea
TACCGACCCGCCGATAATCGCATGCCCACATACCCACCCCAAACACACACAAACACACACAAACACACGCACACGCACATGCACACGCACATGCACACGCACCATCGACACGCACCATACGTACCCTCATCAGCGCAAACGCAGGCGAAAGGACCCGCTCACCCGCTCAACCGAGTCCACTAAGCAAGGCCCATCTCGAAAGCAAAACGAGCGCAAGTCCAGGGGAGGGGAGGGGCCCGATCGGGGGAGTCGGAGACCAGGGTGGCTTGCAGGAAAACGGGCAAGCCAGAGAGTCGAGTCTGGACTGGACGGTCGGTCGGTCAGTGACTACTCGATCACCGCGGCCTCTTTTTTACCCATGCGCGGCGATGGGCATTGTACAGCGTCTGACTCGAGCGGCGTCGGATGCACAGGTAGGCGTACAATGCGAACGTCGCCCATTGTCCAGGGGGGGGGGGGCAGCGGAAGGAACCGTGTTGAGCATGTGCTATCACGCGCAGCATGTACGTACTTGGTGGTAGGTAGTCAGCATGTGGGTACATGTATGTACGTATGTATGTGCGTCGGACGATGGACGCTGCAGGACATGTTCGGGGGGAGGAGGAGATTCATGCGGTGCGAGGGCAAGTGGAGGATGTGGATGTGGGCTTGCACGGACGATTGTTTCCAACCGTCGGATGGCTTCGCTGTCTTTCTTGTGTGCTGATGGATGGGATGAGGTTTGCTTGTTTGTTTGTTGTTGGATGGCCAGTAAAAGAAGCGTAGGGTTCTGGAGATACGTGGTCCGTCATGCGACCATCACTCTGTGATAGCTCACATTGCTACCTTCCACCTCACCGCTCCCTTGCCTCCCACCGTTATCCCCGTTCCGCTTATCCTATCCGGAAAGGATCATCCACCTCGCACCACGCAACGCAAAGAACGCAAACACACAAGCTTCACCATCATCTCGTCATCCCATATGACGACCCCCCCCTCCAGCAAAGGGTCGTCGTGGTACCGCATCGGCCGCCTACCCGACACACCACATTACGTGACGCAATACACACACATCTCAACGGCAAATAACGGGCATGTCTGGCTTGACTTGTTTTCATTGGCACCTCGTCAACGGTGATACCGGTGTGCGCACCAGTTGCCCCATGATACTCTTACCCCGCTTTCTTTTTTTTTCTTCCTGGGCTTTCCCGTGCGAGCATGTCGATGTACATGTATTTTCATTGCCGGGAAGAGGACGCTGATTGAATGGAAGATGAACAACGCCGAGTCTTGCGTCTGTGTTTGTGTGTGATATCATTTGGGTATAGGAAATAGTACCGTTCCTTCGGGTCCTCGGGGGGCTCCGAGGAGCGGTGTTGATTGATGGGATTTGGAATTTGAGGGTGAGGGCCAGTCGAGTTTTTTCGTTTCGCCAGTGCTGAGTTGCCATCCATGCTTCCTTTCGTCTTTGCTTTTGGGAGGGGGACGTGGAGGCTTGACCGCTGTGTTGGGAACGTGGTCGACTAACCGGCAGGCTTCTAGAGCCCTCTTCGCAAAACGCCCACAGGTGCAAATGTGATACGCGAAAAAAAAAAGTTTCAGAAAAGCACCCCGAGACACTGGATTCGAAGCACACCACTTCGTCTTCTCCCCGGTCAATGCATCCGTATCGTCGACATCGTCGTGACACCAAAAGATGAAGCACGAATGACAATCCTTTGTCCCGGCGGCCTGGAAGGTGGTAGCTGGGTAGAATTTCGTGTGTTCCATCGGATATTACTCAGGAACTGAGGCTTCCGACTCGCCCTCGGAATCGGTATGGGCTGATTCTGACTCGTCGGTGGAAGAGCAGTCGACGCTCATTTTCACATCACCGTCGGGGTCGCCGCCGTTGGCCAGGTTCCTTTCCGCTTTGCGTCGGGCGCGTTGCGATCGCTTGCGCTCGAGATTGCGGAAGTGCGTGTTCTCTTGTCGAAGCTCCGAGAGTTGCTCAAATGTAACTTTTTGCACGCGTTGTAGGCTGGCGAGCTGCTGTTGGAGCGCCGCCACTGCTCCCAGCTGCGCGTTCGTGGCTGATGGGTGAGACTCCTCTCCTGTGCCATCTGCATTGAGGGACAGAAAGTCAGCGGCGGGGGCCAGGTGGTTCTTTGATGGTGCGTTCCAACTGGCAAGCTCTGCAAGGCTCTCTTCCAGCATAGCCTGTGGGAAGCTAGGATGCGACAGAGCTTCCTCGAAATCCGTCTTCTTGGCTTCTCTGCTTTGTGTTGCTGAGATGGGCTGGCTGGGAAGTCTACCCGTGAATTGCATGGTCACGCTGTAGTTTGGAGGGATGAATGCAGTACCATTGACGGGTCCAAGATCTTGCTTGGGTTTGACAATGGTATGCATCTTGAAGGCAGGCTCCTGCACATTGGGGAAACCGGTGGGCTCCAGAAAGTGCAGATTTGTTACTGGGCCAGGGAGGTTTGCCAGGACAGAGACCCAGCTCCTCTTCGCAGCATCCCAAACAGCCACCTTCCCACTCGCATGTCCCGAGATGAGGGTGGTGCCGTCCCAGCTTATACTCAGGCTCAGTGCAGCCCCCAGCTTCTGCGATTCCGCACCGAATCGCATTCTTGCCGACGGCTGCAGAGGCTGGTGTGATGACGACTTGTCTTGCACCATGTCCGTCGGCGTGGCCTTTTGTACATGATCGTAGAAGTCAATTATCTGCAAGCTTCCGTCGCCATAGGCAACGTACATTGCACGGTCTGCAGGATCCAGCGTCACCGCCTCCGGAAGCTCCGGCAGCAGATACGTGCGCAACGCTTGTCCGGTGTGGTAGTTCCATACCAGTGCCGACTTGTCTCGAGAGATGGACACGGCAATGTTGGACGTGGTCGAGCTATGCCCGCATACGACGGAGGAGATGGGCTCACGATGGGAGGAGAGGGTGTGCACTGGCGAGCGCGGGGTATCTGGCGAGAAGGACAGGATGGCCGGGAGGGCCCACACGTGCACGTTGGCGTCTGGAGAGCCGGAGAGGAAGAAGTTCGAGGTGGGGTCGACGGCGAGCGAAGTGACGGGTTGGAGGTGGGACGAGGATGTGGAGACGATGCGGCCAGAGCAGATCTGCACAGAGTCAGACGGCCGCGGCAGACGGATTCGGACGACTGACCTCCCACACCAGCACCCTGCCGCTTTCCGTCCCCAGCAACAGCACGGTGTCGTCGGCCGCGAGCGCAATGCAGTGGATCCTCTCCGGAAACGGCACCAGGGCTTCCTGGCTGCCCTTCTCCCTGCCATACACGTGCACCAGCGCCTTGCCCGCCTGTGCCGCGAACACGTGCGAGCCGCTCACCGCGAGCCCGTGGGCCGCCGTTGCGCTCTTTTTGAAGACGTGGCGCTGGGCGGGCAGCGGCTGGTATTCGTGGACGAAGATGCCCGCATCCTTGGCGATGCCGGTGTTGGCCTTCGTCGGCGCGGCGATGGACGCGACAAAGTGCTCGGTGAGCATCGTGGCGGCGGGCGGCGCGTGGTGCGATAACAATACGGCAACAGTGCATGTCGAACAATTTTTTGGTGGTGAGGTTGAGCACGGACCGCGACCGAGGCTTTGGTATGATCCCATAGCAGCATATCATTCCCATCCCGCAGCGCTACCTATATCCTCCACCCTTTGCCCAGCCTCCTGCTACTGACCCACCAAAGCACCGTCAGCCAGCAGGTTCCCATCATCAGACAAATCCCGCTCCAGAGCTGCACGCCCAAAAAGTCGCGCCGTCCGTTCTTCGTCCGCAGCAACGCGCCCGCTATGGGTGATCCGACCAGGGTAATTTTGAGGGTATGATGTGAAGTCGGCAAACTGGAGAATGGCTCGACCAGGTGTGGGAAGTAGTAAAACGGCCAGTATTTGAGTTTAGGATTGGGTATAGATGCGATGCGAGAGACGTGGTGAGAACTATTCATTTGGCATCGCAGCTATTGTAATGCTGTCAAGTCAGTCCCTGAAACCCGATGCATCCGGGAGCGATATCTCATCCGATGTTCCCTTGACTATCCTAGAATCAATCGATTGTTGCGACGATGGTGGTGGGGCTGACGTTGGGCAAGGCTTGGTCTTGTACCGTGCCGACCTGCCACCACATGGACATGTGCAAATCCACCAAGACGGTGGCCATGTGGCTGCCGCATATCAAAAAGCTTCGACGAAGAGGCTGATTCGAAGCATTGGAGGGGCGTGCAATGAAAGCAAGAATGGCGATCGATCGATGGAAAGCTCCAAATTTTCAATTATATCATCCTGGCGATTGTATGAAGGGATATTCGGAGCTTCAGCGGCAATCTTGTCCGAATTCGATCGAGAAAATACGTTGTTGTACAGATAGGTTCGCCAAAACGGCACCAGCCTGCATGCCGTTCCATGCTGAAAGAAATATGCGCCCGCTCAATGCCGGGGCAAAGATAGATGAGATGAGGTCAAGGAGGGAAAGGTTCAAGAGGCAGGCTTCGCAGCGAACTTGTTCTTCCGCGAATCGAGTTTCGCCCGATCGACTTCGCTCATCCATGCCGGCCCTCCGCCATTGGTATTACCCCTAGCCTCCCTGCGACCATCTCGATCGTCACGCCTCCGGTCACCGCCCTGGTTACCACGTCCCGGTCGCCCTCCAACACGGCCTCCACCACGGCGCTTGTTCCTGCCGCCGTCTTCGTTGTCCTCCCGGCCGCGCTTGCGTTGCTCGCGTTCGGGAAGAGCTTCGTCCAGTCCTTTCGGTGGGCCACTCGTTCCGAACTTCTTGGCGCGCTCCAGCAACTTGGTGTCATCGTCTTTCAATGTCAGCCCGAACCTCTCTGCGCGCTTCTTGCGCTTCTCGAGCTCCTCGTCAAGGTTCGTGGCTGCCACGCCTTTGGCGTAGCTGACGGGCTCCTTTTCCTCGGCGCTACCCTCTTTCGTCTCGGTCGGTGGCTTCACCGAAAGGTCGTCTGTCGTCGAAGGGTCGATATCGGCCTTCTGGTTGGAAATGGCTTGCGGGCTGCTGGGCTGTGCGGTTCCGCCGGCCTTGGCGGTCGCATCTGGCTCGCTGGTGGTGGGAGCGGAAGCCGTGGCCCCCTTCTCCTCTGACGCAGGGGCGGCTTTCGCAGCTTCCGTGGTCTCTTCGTCGTCGTCCCAGTCGATCTCGTCTTCTGGGTGGAGTTTCGAGTCAGATTCCGCGGCCCCAGCCTTCTTCTCGTCGTCGTCTTTCGAGAGGCGCTCGATCAAGTCGGATTTCTTGCCAGTGGTGGAGAGTCCACGCTCCGTAAGCAGAGCCTTGAGATCGGGCACCTTTTGAGCGTCGTAGCTTGCCATTGTGAGTGTGTAGGGTGATGTCGGGATCGCGATGAAGGTGTTGGCGGAAGCGCGACACGTAAATAGGACGCGCGGAAAAGGCTGCTGTAGACTTCGGCAGTCTGGGTTCTGGATGCGCCTTTGAAGTTGTGAATGAAGGACCGCAGTGCGACAAAGAGCGCAGTGGAAATGGCCTACTGTTGGTTGCGGATGGGGAGGCTGATGTGCGTACAGCTGTGAAGTGGATGGAGGTAGACAAGGCGCGAGGCGCAGGGTGCCGACTAAATAGGACTAGCTGGCTTGGCAAGCACCACTCGACCCAGCGCCCAACGCGATCCTATAGCTTTGGGATACACCTTGGCTTAGAGACACTTGAAGTACCGAAGACATTTCTATCCCAGGCTAAATTCGAGTACGAATCCTGTCGAACCAACCGTTCATCTCGAAGAGCTTCCCTCCTGCAACTGACACCTCACAATCCGCCAGTGACAAGCTCCGCATCATCAAACATGCTTCCATCCTTGTTCTTGCAGTTGAATTGCTTGAGATGTTATATGAAAGACGGTTCAACGCATTCGAAACTTTGGGTGACCTTGATAGTCAAGGCAATCGGATGATTTGGACAGACTATCTTATGGCAGATCGTCTTAACAAAAGTATCCATGCACACGAGGTTCCCGACTTCGCCAATGTGCCTCGCAGATGTATACACTGCAACTTCGAGGGAACTGTCCACAATCCAAAGAACGACGACTCCAAGGTGTGCTGCAGATAGGTTTTCTATTTGTCTGCCTTTGGACTAGCGCCTTAACACATGAGCCTACTTCCTGTTTTAGGTAGATACCATCTCTACAGAGACAAACTTGGTCATCACCACAACACAACTTGCCGATACGTACCATCCCTCTTTCTATGTTAAATTGACCTGAAACATTACGTCGTGCGTTTCACATTACGCAACCCGACCCATTGATATACGGGGACAATGCCTACTCAAGCGCACGGGTGGTCTAGGAGTCACGCTTTTCGCCACATTCGGTGGCTCCTCGGAGGACAGTGTGAGGTGACAATTGAGTGGTGAAAAGTCAACACCAAAGCGTAGAGATGTCACGATAATATAGTTTATAGGTGATTTACATAAGATAGAGATTATCCAGCTACAGAAGTTGTTATTACTGTTATTATCATAGCATTTCCGAAGGACCTGGCAAATTGGAGCAGCGATTGGCTATCTTTAATCACCTGACACCTAAGACCAGCTGGCACGTGACTCCTAGACCAGTCGTAATCGCTACTCTAGCGAGTATGAACTCTAGCAAAAGTTTAGAAGGTGGGTCACTAGCTGCTGGCGAGAGTCTATACACATCTCAACAATGTCGATACTTCGTAAGCAGGAATTAGTCTGGAAGCGATGATTTACGCGCGGAATAGAAGCATCCGACGTGTTGTGGAGAACATCAAGCACGTCAAAATGCAGGTGTTGTCCAGACCCAACAAGTCCAGCGACTTACTCAATATTAAGTTTGGTCACACCGTGGTGCCGCAAAGGATGCTGTAGCAACTTTCACAACATCACGAGCTTGGGCTCAAGTGGACCAAAAACGCCCTTGAGGGCGTTGAGGAGTGTTTCATGCACGCAATCACGGTCGCATTGCAACAATCGCGCGTCAGCCCATGTCAAAGACCCAGATGTCCCATCCTTTTTGATCCGTGCCGCAAGGCAAAAATGTCGCAGAGGGGAGAACAAAGCTTATCTACCGTTGGTGATCCCCGGAGGACAAGAAATCGATAGGCCCCCCCCTGCGTGGAGCCGCAGAGACATCACGCGTCGTATGGCGATTCTGAACACCCATTGGCAGTGAGATATATTCCAGCATCTCTCTTACGGTATAGCCTGGCCACGTGACCATTTTGCTATGCGGCAGGCCTACTTTTGTCACACTCTCACAGGACGAATCACGACGCAAAAGAGGGATCAAAAGACTCTGGTGGCTTGCTTACGACCTGGGTGCTGGAAGTGACTCGGAAAAGGCCTCCCGTCCCCCCCGAGAGCCGGTCGAAAATGTTAGACCGACAACCCAGGCTACCCTTAGCTATTCCAACGTCTTTCCTTGCCGCAAGAATCGCAGTCTCCAACTTTCCTGTCTAGAAAGAACTTTCGCCCCAAATCTATGCGTTGTCGTTGTGGCGAAGCGGCGACGACTCAGCCACCATGCAGTAGCCAAACTTTTCAGCTGCGACGGCCTGTCCGGCCGGCGATCTCGCGACCAGGCCCAAGCACTATCCACAATCCTCCTCCAGGTTTTTCGGTTCTACAACTGATCACGAGCAAAGACATCGGTTAGATCGAAAGCACTGGGCACGCGTAGCGGAAAACGCGCATGAGAACCGTCTGACTCCGTTCGCTTCAACTCACATTGCGCGTCCTGATTGAACAGTGATCCATGGCGAACATCATGCTCATCAGGTCACGGAAGCCAGATGTTCATCCGTTGCCCTTTTTGAGAGAGGTGCATAGGGCTTCCATAGCTGGTATGCCCCAATTTGACCCGTCGCTGCTAAGAGTTGGGCCTTTGCAGCTGAACAGCAACTGGGTGGCTTTGTGGGAGGGGTTTTCTACTCAAATGGAAAATTCTTACTTCAGCTCTGCCTCAACAAACGAGAAGGAGCAGTTGTAGGAGAAGCCCATCTTTTTTGTTCGTCAATAGCTGGGGGAGAGCAACGGCGTGCTATATCTCAGCCAATGGTGGTCGCTCACCCATCGCCTTCGGTATTGCGACTGAGCGCCCCGGCGGGATCTAGTTGCAAGGACTGTTTGCGAATTGACATGCAGCAAGGCCTCTTACGCGCCTCACTGGTCGGATCTCCAAGCGCAAGCGCCGCTCATGGACGTCAGTCAGCTCTTCCTGGCAGAGGGGCCGACGCCGGCATGGACATCATCCTGCGCATCTCGTCGCGGTCGCGTTGGGTAGCCATAGGATGGCTATACATATCAGACCTATACCCTGCCCATCACGCCAGACTTGGTGAAGCCGATTGCGCCCATCCAATCGCCAGGAGATCCCCGGCTATCGCCTCGCTGACCTTACATAGTAAGGCAGGAGACCCTTGAGCGGTTCAACAAGCCGTTACTTAGGACCGATTCCCACGGGCGGCGACTCTGACAGTTTTTCTCCACCGGAGTCTTAAGAGCGACACGGTCGACTTGCGATTCTTGTGAGGATATATCCTCGACGACCGCCAGTTCTCTGTTCATGTCGGCGTCCCCAGGATCCCTGCGAGCACTGCCACTCTCGGCCATAGCCGAATACTCACGCCGCCACGGAGCCACCGACAGCTCTGCGCCACAGCAGTGTGGATCTTACCACGCTTCTGCAAGAGAACTCCAGGACCGGGTACCATTCTGCTGTCTGTCTTATATGGTGAGAGCTTTGGCTCTTGTACCTGAATAAAAGTCAGATCTCGCCACCCCCAAGATCCCGATAACTTGGAGCACCAACACTACCATCTTTACTCAGCTCGAGCCGAGTGTTGCCGACGACCTCGAATACACCATTCACAAGCATTCCTAACCCTTGGGATTTGCCGCCAAAGTCTCCAGTTTCACGCGATACCACGACCTATGCCTTCATGAGTGGCTCGGTGCATACAGCCTTGAGTAGCACAGGTCGACTTGGGCAGTGGTTGCGCGAAGCACATTTTCGGGTCACACCCAGTTCCCCACCATGGCTTCGTATAAGTCACAATCTAATCCTCCAAGGAGTGTGGAGGATCAAGCGCCGTACTCCAATCGCACAATCACGACTCGACTACCAAAACGATCTGTCACTCCCACGACGACCGCATCACGGTTACCCACTTCTGGTCATGTGAAACTGCAGAAAAAGAGGCCTACGAAAGATGAGGAGGCGCATCATAATAGAGCTGCTACTAGTCAGCGGGAGGGCCGACCACGCCACGGACCAGTGAGCACTACTCCCACAGTACCTAAAGCCCTTCCCACCCCAAGCTTCTCAGCTCCCAAGCTAACGCTTCAGATCCCTTCTTCTCGTCTACCTAAGCTCGAAGTACCTCGCACTACAGTCACCCCTACGCCTTCACTGGTATCCGGATCATCAGTATCAACTACTGACAGCCCTCGATCGAATGTACTCAAGAAGAAACAATCAAGCATTGGAGTGAAAAGCCCGATAAAGGAACTTAGCAGGAGAGAAGATTCGATGTCATCTCAGGAAGACAAGAGTGTCGTAAAGGGCATCCCAGGTATCTTCAAAGATCCATTCTCGGAAACTGCACTAGGGATATCACTGCCACCATCGTCGACGATCCTCGCTCGCGCGGACCCGGAAAGTGAATTTTCAAACCAATTCCACTACAACTTCGAGATGGGATACATGGACGCCATGCCTCCAGCACCGTTTTACGCCCTTTCCACAACGCCGTCTACCCATTATTCTGAATCACCTGGCCCATTTAGTGTATCTTCAACCCCGACATCAATGTCATCATACTCGCATTCCCCAGGTGTTGCGTTGCCAAGTAAATCCATGCGGATGCGGCAAGCCAGCCCATTGCAGAGCAAACCCCCTGTCGACAGACATAAGACAGAGTCGGAAGTTGCACCGGCTCCATCTCACATCACGGATAGGAAGACAGTTGCTGCCGTCCGTCGACCGACCCAAACTCCAGCGGAAAAGTCTCGCACACAAGCACCCCCTGAATTGGCCCACCTGGTTGATCCACCAATGGTGTCAGCAGCACGCAGACCTTCTCGGCCCAGTAGGGATGGTACTTCGGAGATTGTTGGGCTTCGTGGTCCTTCGCCTGTCATCCAAAGCAATATGACTAGTTTCCCGTCATCACACAAGCGAACACCATCTGCAGGTTCTGTCACGGGTGTCACAGTCAACAGCAGGACCAGATTTGGCATTCCTTCCAAATCATCCTCGCACAACCCATCTCCCAACCCAAGCCTTGCATCAGGATTCGCGCCCCCATCACGTGTCCCAACTCGTGGAGGCACACCCGATCTCGAGGAGAAACGATCACAAACCTTACCTTCATTTGCTCCAGCACCAAGTCCGGGCAAGTCTTCCAGGTTTGGATTCTTCACTCGACGCACGAAGACAGAGCCTTCCGCCCCTGTGACGAAGCCTGACAAGAAGCACCGGAGAGGGCCTGCCGCTGGTACTGGCCATGAAGGTTATGGCCGGTATGCGATCCGAGGACGGAGTGGTAGTACTGGGAGTGTGACTACTAGTATTGGACGATCTGCTAGCGCGGCTACTACATCTGAGAGCCTCGATTACACCCCCTCTACTCATAAAAGCAGCGTCACCAGTACATCTAGTACAGATGTGGATGGTTTCTTCCTTGATAGACTCAGACCAAGAGTCATTCGCGGAACGGGAAGTAGCACGGAACTCACTGGGAGCCCGGAACCGATGCAAAGTACAAGCAGTCTCAACGTCTCCAGCCCACCAGAAACAGCGCCGAAGAATACCATCACCAATACCTCGCAGCCTGACCTTGAGAGTACCCGTCCAGCGTTATTACCTTCTGCGATGTCGGACCCGGTCCGCAAGATGTCTCCAACCATGAAGCCGCCCCTTGGATTTCGGCGACCATCAGAAAGTGACGACGATTCGAAGAGGTCTTTCATCCCATCTTTCGCGTCTAGACGTACGTCGCGTATCTCCAAGGCTATGGAGGTGACAGAGGCAGCCTCCAAAGTTCCACAAAACGGAACCACTCTGAGTAAAGTTCGGAAGGAGTCTGCAGGCGGAAAGGACGCTAATTCTTCCAAACCTTTGAAGAAGGATAAGAGCGAGAAGGAATCCTCCAAGCCTCGGAAGTGGAACTTTTTCCAGCGAGCTCACGCAGCACCTCATGTTGCCACGCCCTCTGTTGAGCCTACTGTCGCTTCCCCTCCCCATGCGCCTGTATCTCGCTCCGTTGCACACTACGCATTAGCATCGGATTCCGGTATTGATCTTGAGGATATCGAGCAACTTATGGAAGAGGAGGACAGTTCCCCCGAGGACACCTCTCTACCAACGGAAGTCACCCTCTCCAACGGGCCCGAAAGGAAAGAGCGCTTGCAATCTATGCTTCTACCGCCGAAGCCGATCTTCTCCCCCCAGCTTGCAGCGCTGGCCCGGCCAACGTCCCCAAAAGTCTTCCTGCGCACAGAGACCGAAGAGCCGTTGTTACAGCCCAAGCTCACAATCGATACATCTAACAGTCAGACTTACCGAACACTAGATGCGCACTCACAAGCTGATGTAACACCCGTAACTGATCTCTCTCCGTGCTCGTTGCCATCGCAGCCTTCTTCGCCCGCTGAATCTTTCATATCTCCAAGGACCACACCTGCTCCTGCATTTATCTTGACACCAAAGGCTCTCTCTTCGTCGCCAGGTCCTCCGCCTTCACACCCACCCCCTAGACCCAGTCGCCTAGCCCAGGTAGGGCGCATTCCGCAGGTCGTCTCAAGACGTACTCAAGGCCACCAGCCTTCTTTTCAGTCATTCTCCCGCCCGTTCGCCGCCGACAAGCCTCATCCAAACACACCTCCTCGCACCTCATTCGACTACTTTGGCTCTACCGCCGCTACTGCTGGTCCCGTTGAATCGTTTCCGGTCTTGCAGGGTCTCAGTACCTTGTCGCATGCCTCTGCCATCGCGACTATTAGCCCTAGCGCTGAAGCAGCGAACCGTCAAAGCGAGTTCTTCAAATTCCCACCGCGAAAGGACTCCGAGGTCTCCTACTCGAGCAGCTCGGGGGTCTGGAGTTTCCCCCCAACTGTTGGTACTGCTATGATCCCAGTTACTGGTGCTCCACAGGGTGAAGACGAGGTTTGGAACGAGTATGATGACCTGATTGACGAGGTTCTCTTGCCTGTCGACTCCAACAAGAGTGAGTTGAAAGAGAAGGCTTCACGCAAATATCCTTCTCTCGAACCGTTGCCGCTCAAGATAAAAGCCTCCAGGGCACCTTCACAATCAACAGGCTCTGCTCTGGACGTCGCAAACCCCCCCGTTCATCTTCGCCAGTCACGTCTCCTTTCTGTTCTCCACGCCCAATCACCCACTTCGCCCACCTCATTTTCCGAACTTTTGCAGGGTTGTGGGGAGAGGAACATCAGTGTGGTTGACCCTGTCACTGGACGTCTCAGCTTTCCATCAACGGCTCGACTTTCCGTCGACTTTGGGCTGCGCAACCGACCAAGCTCGACTCGCTCCAGCCTGCCTGCATCTCTGACACAAAGCGCTCGGCAATCTAAAGCCACTATCGCCTCAAGCTCTGACAAATCTCGTGAGAGTGCTGGCGCAAACAAGTACAGGGATACGAGGTTGATAGAATTTGCGGAGGCACAAGCAGATGGCTTGGTGTCAATGGCCAATCTTCGCTTCGGTGCTCTCATGACAAGCAAATGGCTCAGCTTCGGTCGTGTGCTGTTCAGCCCTGCACATTTTGAGCTCAACAACCCTAACGAAGACCGCGTTTTGGTCATCGATGGCCTCGGAAAGGACTGGTCATACTATTGCGCACTGACATACCCTGAGGCCACTGTTTATAACCTTGGGCCTGGAGCTGTCTCGCTAGCTCAAGGTAGCAGCACTGCTCCCGAACCTTGGTCTGCCCTTACCAACCACCGCCATATCAATCACCCGTCGCTGAGCACAGCCTTCCCGTTTCCCAGAGGATTCTTTGCATGCGTTGTGCTTCGGTTCCCCTCCGCCTTACCTTCGTCGGTTCACCGTTACGTCCTTTCCGAATGCAAGAGAGTCCTTCGCCCTGGGGGTCATTTGGAATTGAGCGTCTTGGATCTCGATTTGGTCAACATGGGTAACCGCGCTCGGCGTGCTGTTCGTGGGTTAAAGGTCAAAATGCAAGTCGCCGACGAGAACATCTCACTTCGCAACATCAGTGACGAAATTATGGGTATTCTGGGCCGAAAGGGCTTCGTTGAGTGTAACAGATGTTTCGTCGGTGTGCCTGTCGGTGGACATCTTCCAGGTCCTGATGAAGCCGATACACCTGACAACAGAAAGAGGAAAGGAAGTGGCGCCAGCTCTTCGAGCAAAACTGCGACCACAAAAGACCCGAAGCCGGAAGTCTCATTCTCAGAGCTCCTCAACATGCAGACTTCTTCCGAATCCACCGACAATGGTATCGCCGACATGGTCGCGCGTGTTGGCCGTTGGTGGTACTCTCGCTGCTATGAATCGCTCGTATTGCCAGAGGCAGGCGAACCCGAAGCTACAAATTCCGGCAGCCTCCTTGAAACCAGCATCTGGCGCGACGAGGCTCTTATCAAGGAGTGCGAGAAGCGAGGCACGAGCTTCAGACTCCTCATCGGCTATGCGCAGAAACCCGAGGTTGGCATGCGACGAACAGTGAGCGTCTGAACAAACTTTTACTTCATTTGAGCTGCGCTCCATATTGGCCAGGAGCCTGCTTTCCCACCTACTGACTATAATCTTCCATTTTTGGGCTATTTTCTTTCGGCGTTCTCTTCCTGCGTTTAAGCGTCTCACTATACCCTCATTCTATCGTTGCGTTCCTTTTGCATAACGTATTCGCATCACAACATATCAGTACTATACTACACAAAACGGCGCAAGCCACATGCAATACTTGTACTATCTGTAGGAAAAAAAAAGGGGAGAGATCGGGTTCGGACATGCTGGGAATGGACAACTGTGTGGGGTTGGAAGTAGAATGGTAATACCCTGTTGATGGATATGGATGGATTTCGGACTTATGACTGTAGATAGGGACATGATGTGATGGTCACGACAGATAAGATGATACAATGAATAAAACGCATTTGCTATGATACTGTGAGCTATATCAACGCCCGTTTGGACACTCGTTTTTTCTCAAGGCTGGCGTTCTACATTTCCGTCATAAACCAAGCACGTAACGTGTTGTCAACTTGCTAAAGCACCTGGCCAAACTGCACGTCTCGGGATGGGGACGAAAAAAGAGGCAATGATTCACCAATGCTGTCGTCGCCACGTGGCAAATCCTATTCTGTGCAGGTACCCGTATGCTGTGCATCAGAGAGTTTTCGGAGCTTCCCCGGAGCATGGGACTGGCAGGGCAGAGCGAAGTCCAGCATCTATGCGCGTCATCTGGAGCCGGCTCCTGCGTTTTTACCCATTGCGCTGGGTCGTATCCTACTTTGTGTGGTTGTGGCTCCCGGTATATGTAGTGGAGACGTTTCTTGAGCCCTCGGCATATGCAAAACATCCGTACAGTAGTACATGGACCAACTTTGTCGTGATTGTGAATCTACAGTAAACCGTGAGTTAGTCATGCCAGTTCTTTATTTGCGTCCGAGAGATTCTCCACGACGTTATCTCTTTATCGCAGCTCACCTTGCCCATGAGGGTATGTGTCGTGTAATTGTGGCTTGGAGATGGTGTTGGTGAGGGGGGCTCGTAGGCTCTCCTGGATCGGCGATCTGAGGACGGATAGTCTTGGATCTCGCTCGCGTGTCAGAGCTGTTGAGGTATTTTCGCCCCATCGTCGATGCTGTTTGCATGGTGCTCGTCGCTTATATCGTCGATAGCGGCAACTCATCCATGATGTCGGTAGTCGTCGCACGTTGGGTGCCTGGGATTCCGCGGAGTAGTAGGTTATCTTTGATGTCGACTTAAGGTTTGCGGCAGCTGCTTGGGTGCTTCGAAGCTTAACGCCAGCATACACATCCATCCCGTTGGCGTTCAGCCCTTCCTTTGATAGAATCTAGATCTCGCCATGGGGCGGGTATTGAGATTCGGCAGCTAACGAATGTGGTCAGTTAGCCGTTGAACTTGAACTAAGTTTCGAGGAGGGACAACAACTTTCTCTCTTATTATAAAAACACATAGGAAACTCTGCCGAGGTATTACAGAAGAAGAGCGCCGAGTTGTGAGTCTCTCTCTCATCGAGAATTTTCTGTTAGCGCTCTCCTTCGACTTCATGATTATCACCCCGATCTATCACGAATTGGCCATGTATCGCATGTGTGTAAGAACTGCACTGAATTGGAGAGATTCTACGGAGGGAAGCAATCTATGAGCGTGTGTGTCGCTAGTTCCGGTTGAGCCGGAGAAACTAGGCACCGAGAGAACGGTAAGCATTAGAGACACAATCTCAGATGAACGTTTTTTGTCCCTTCCCTCTGAATCGAAGACTATGAACAAATCAAGCCTCTGCATCGTAGTGTGTGACGTCCACGAATCGACAAGGAATCAACCATGGGGCGATCTCCCTGATTGGTATGAAGGCGTGGGGGTTTTATGGCTTGAATGAAGTGTCACATAAAGAACAATTCAGGGTAGCCAACGCTTGTGCATCGTGGAAATCGCGCTAGCGAACAGCTACTTGGAAGCCACGGCGTTGTTCTCCGTCTTGGAGCTTTGCATAAGGGTCTTCGGAAGCCGTCGCGTTGCGCGAATTTAAGGAGGGAAGGAGACTAGAATGAGGCGTTTAAAGTCGGTGAAAATGCCTGCTGTGTAACTCGCGAGAAAAATCACAACATTTGCATGGTCTGTTCGTTAGGAGCCCAAAGGCATGGGAATTGCAACATTTTCGTTGCCACCCCTTGTTAAGCCATCGTTGGTAAGAAAATAAGTGAGCCACTGATTAGGGGGGGTTCAACGTGCTGCTGGCTATAGCTATCCATTATGTGATACTATTGCGAAATCTCACTAGTACCTATGGAGCCCCCTCTGTATTCTAGCTCTGGGTACTGTACCCATATCGGGCCCTGTTTGTTGAACCAGAAAGTTCGCAGTTCGCAGTTCGCAGTTCACAGCAGACTTATTGTGATCATCTCGGCGAAAACGAAGCTTCCGAAGAAATCCGAACACGACAGCGATGGGAGGCGAACACTGCGCATTCATGCGCTTGGTGGTCAAAACACGGACCAACTGCCAGACATTCGGGGAAAAAAGATCGTTGGGATAATTAACAAGATTTCTTCGTCGGAACGCTATGAACGCCATACACAGGCTGTACAGCGCTCTCGTACTCGTCATACAGTACTGTACCGGTGCAACCAGATCCTCGGACTCGGTTTGGGAAGCCGAGTGGAGGCGCAATCCATCCAACGGGACTCGCTAGTAGGGTGGTGATTGTATGTTTTCTTCTTCTCGCACTGACTAGGAATAAGCCTTAGATCGAATGATAGCGAATCGGGGAACTCGGAATCATATTCAGCCCCCTGTGCTTTCAGGCGTAGGTAGGATTCATATGCAAAAAAACAAGGGGAAATATTAGTTAACACCTCGACAAGTTGTAGGGAGCATCCCTGATGGCATCATGTGCGAATAACATGTTACGGTAAATAGGGCCAGGACATGATTCGGGGCAGGTAAGAATAGGGTTAGGTTGTCTACGATGCTACTGGGGTGCTTGCTACAAGTTGTCAGGGTACTTCATGACCCCGAGTAACGGTGTAAGAGAATGTAGTTGTAGTGAGCACTTGCGTGGATAGCAACTGAGAGCCTTGTCGCCGATGTACCCTTTACCGCTCCATTACAACACCTGATATGACATTGAACCGAAAACACCGAGCAATGCGTCCATAGGTCTCTTGAGATTGCAATAACACTAAAGAAAACGACCCAAGTCGATCTAAACGAAAGAAAGTTGGAAAAAGGTGGCGATGACCCTCCCGTCCCGACAGCCCGGGCTGACAGGCAGTCGAGTCGTAATCCTGCATGTATTCAAGCAGCATCCTAGATAATGTGACAGCGTGCAACACTTGGCTAGAGAGTATCAGGACCGATGTTTGAACTTCTTCTCTTGGAGATCTCAGTAATGGTTTAGGACTGTAAGCTCATCGTAAGCGATATTAACCTTATAGAGCTTTAGTCACCTACCCTTGAGGATGCGTATTTGATCGTGCCATCTGCGATTGGTGGGGGCGCTTTGGGAACCTGCCCAACGATCGTCGACTCCATGTCCAAACGCACGGCGAGCGTTTTGCCATTGTGGGCCATGCCATTGAGGCGGTCGACCCCGTACTGAGCTTCTACTTTTGAACTGAATTTGGCGGTTGCCACCCCTTTCGATGAGCCCCTGGAGTCTTTGCGTACTTTTGCCTCGACAGAGTTTAACCCCACGCTGTGGATTAGTGACACAAGGTCACTGTCATGGATGCTGTAGCTGAGGCCCTGGATGAAGATGCCTCGAGCCTCAGTGAGCACAGCCCCGTGCTCAAGGTTAACCGGGAAACCGGCCGTGCTTTGCAAGTAAGGTACCTGCGGAGTCGGGGCCTGAGCTTGGGTGGCAGAATAAGCGTACATTGAAGCCGGGGCGTAGGGTGAAGTTTGGTAATGATTCGAATACTGATACGCGGGTTGGGCTGCAGTAGCGTACTGCTGAGATCCTGTCAAAGCACATTGGTTGCCGAAGGTCTGATTGACACTGTTGACATCCACGCCGGACCTCCTCGGAGAATGGCCACTGTCGCCAACATCTGGAAAGTGTAGATTGCAGTTACATTTTATCGACTCGAAAAGGTGGCTTCGTAAGCATGTGGAGAACATGTGAATCAAAACTCCTCTGGATCTAGCATAGTTGTCTAGAGTTTGTTTTAGCACGATCTACTCGGGTATCGTGTGAGCTATTCCGTACTGTAGACCGCTTCCGCATCTTCCCTGTCCTTCAACTTGCACCACCCTTGTGCTTCCCCTCTCCGCCCTTGCACAGGCCATACATTGGTCCACCCGGGCTGCTCCTTCACCACCTTACGAATGTGGTCTTTGAAATCTTTCCAGTCCGCCAAATATGGAGCGTATGCCGTTTGTCCCGACACACAGAGAAGATATTCCCCGTTTTTGATAGTCGGTACTGACATGTTGGGAGTTCTGGTCTAAGTATCTTCGACAGAAGGTCTTTGAGGAAGTGATGGGTTCTAATGAAAGACGAAGACGATAGAAAAATAGATAATATTTGCTGGAAAATCGACGACGAAAGTCAAGAACAAGCTGGGTGCGTTCAAGAGTAAGATTGTACTATGGAGCTTTTATATCTGTTCGTAGATTTTCGAAGTCCTGCACCTGACTTACCCTTGCTAACATGGATTCCCAGAAGTGAAGCCAGCTAGTCCAGATGAATGCGGCCCATCGATCTTCCCGAAGCCGCGGCAGGAACTAAAAGAAAGTTTTGAGCCATGGTTATTGCCCCCGTATTTCCACTGACAAGGATTCCAAGTCGTAGCATAGTGCCTTCTTCTATACTGTCTTTCGTTGAGTCATTTCTGAGCGTTCATATCGAGACAAATCAGTGGCAAGAATCTAATGCGGATGGCCGACCGTGTAAAAGTAATGTGCGTAGTACTACGCAAGCGACTCTAAACATGTGCAGCAGATGACTCGGCGGTCGGCTTGTGGTATCTGCAAGCTCATCAAAACGTGAGGTATAATCTATGCCTAGCTTGTGGATAATCGTGGCATATTTGGCTAGCAGCGTGGCTTTGACGATTAGAAGAGAATGAGCCGCGTCGCTAGCGTGGAGGGTGGTGTATGCGAAAGTTGCGACGCAACGGGGAGCTGAGTATTGATCACCGCTTAAGAACTACCCCAGAAAATGAGCTCCTTATCGAAGCCTCCAGTCAGAAGGCACTCGTCGCCCAGAGATGCATGTGTGTTATCGTTTGAAGGTGTATCCACTCGACCAGCCCAAAGGCAGCGAATTCTTGATCCAGGTTCATGAGCTTCAAGAGCCACTACCTGTTTTCCAGTCGTTGATTCAAAGCCTCGAATAACCCCGTCATCAGAGCTGACCCAGATACCGGAACCGGTTGGACGCCAGGCTAATCGTGGAGTTGAATAAGCTGTCTGAGGGGCCATTGTATTGACGTTTATGCTCATGGCTGCCTCCTCTCTTTCCTGAACTAAGAGATTGGCACGGGCTTGCGATGCCTGTGTGATTTGCGTGGCTGGGTCACGGTCTGGATTAAGGTCCGTACTAGTCTTCTCCAGTGGGATAAGCAACTTCACTATTATGAGTTTCATGTGCGGCGTAGAGGAGGTGGCTACGGCGACCAGCGAGGGGTCATGTGGGGAGAGCTGAATATCTGACGGCGTGAAGGAGATCCACGCGTTTGAATGCGGTGCTAGGTTCTGCCGTCCGAGAAGTTTGATCTGACTCTCCCCAGGCAATGGAGTTGAATAGTAATAGAGAAACGAAGAGTCTTTTCGACTGAGAAGTATGATCGGTCTCATGGTTTCTGGAGACTGTATGAACAACAATGATTCCGGGATACTCGGCAATGTGAGTGTTGCTATAGGTTCCCCAAGACGCGGGTGCTCCTGGTCAGCATTGAAGCGATAGAGCAAAACTTTCGAGTCCCAACCAGCACTTGCTACAATAGTAGAGAAATCGTCCGACCATGTGGCTAATTTGACGATGTACTTTGTCTGGTCCTTCCGCTCGTCTAGGACTTCGTCGGTCTCCGTGTTGTAAAGCAACAGCCTACCAGACATGGAGGCTGTGAGCAGGAACTTGGATCGTAATACCACAAAATCCAGAATAGGCGAGTCCACAAAGCTAGTATATGACTGAGCTAGGGGAAAAGAAGGCGCAGCAGGGTCAAACAGATGTAGTTTCCTGTCAGCCGTAGTCGCGGCGAAATATGCTTTTGGCTCGGAATTAGACGGCAGTTTGCATTTGACCAGATTGACGCTGAGTATGTTCGATCTTGTAGGGATCGACCCCAACACCGTAGGCTTGGTAGGAGCTGGGCTTATCATGAGTCTATTGCGGCGGCCTCGAGCATTCGACAACTTACCAGGCGTAAGCCAACCCTGATTCTCGTCCTGAACTCCGAGTTTCTCAAAGTTTATGCTTAGATCAAAGGACTTCTTCTCTTGGAGAATTTGCTCGATGGTGATATTGCTTGCGGAGGCACTTCCCACATCTGGGGGAAGTTCGGCCTCACGGATGAAGGCGTTTAGCGTCTGCACGTCTGTCAGCACCCCGAGAAGCATACTAAGCTCGAAGATTGCTATCATTCTACGTTCTCATGAAGCCTTTCAGGTTGTGTACCTCGACATTGCGAAACTGTAAGACAAACTACCCCCGATGACGTAACATACCTCGGTATAATCATTGGCCTTCAAAAAGCGAGCAACCAGCTCTGTTGCTGATGGAAACATGATGCTCAGAAGAGGATAATTCGATGCCGCTATCGAGCATGTGCTGTACTTTGCCAGGCTCTATGTGACGTGTCTATGGGACGGGAAGCTGGCCAGGTGTCACGATGGTTGAGGTACCCATTATCGATAGCGTTAGGTCGAACAGAAATCTCCAAAGACGCTAGTACCGATTAATTCATACACTCATCATCCCACCACCTCGTCAGTTTTTGCACTCGAAACGGCATTCAACTGTGCGACAACGCACATCATATTAGATGGGAGAGGCCTTTGACAACTAAACACTATCGACATGGATGCTGAGCAACCCTCACCCGCGCCCACTTACCAATCAAAGCTCCACGAACTGCTTGACCTTCAAGAACAGACGCCGAATCAGCCTTATAGCATACTACACCGTCTGAACCTCGCAAAGGTCTATAGAGATCTTGGATATCCGGATCTTGCCGCGAGCGATGCCTACAAGGCCCTTCTCTTGGTGGACGAAGTTGTCGAGGAAGCAGAGTTTCACGAAGAGGCCCTAGAGGCAGCCTTGAATGACTTGAAGCTCGACACAGAGAGTCCAGAAGAAGCGAAAGTGGATGATGAAGAGAGAGCTGTTGACTTGGTTGGAACGCAATGGTTGGAAACTGCGTACATTTACCGTCCAATTTCCCAGATCATAGCTAACGAATACCAGCTACAATATTCTGATTTCGTGTTTGATAGATTGTGGCTGTTTGCGAAGCGCATTCGACTACAATTCTCGGGCTTTGAAAGCATTCCCAAACACGACATCCTTTCGAACGTGTCAACTGACACTCACTGAAAGGCTACAGCAACACTTCAAAGCCAAGGGCAAGACACTCGATGATGCGGACATCCAAGAATACCCGGACAAGGGTCTTGTTAGAAGAGAGCTATATCCATGGAACGAATACGAGCCAGACCGATTTGCGCCAAAGGTGTTGGAATTCTTGAACGCCGAGTTGGAACAAGTTGCATCCAAACTTGAAGTCAAAGTGGCAGAATTACCTGCTCTAAGGTATGGTCGAGCTGGGGTTCAAATCGGCCGAGAATTCTGCTCATGATATAAACGTAGTGAATCTTCGTCTACCGAATTCGAAACGAGATACGTGAAGCAACTTGGCGTATTCGCGAAGGAAGACATTCCTCCCGGTGAAGAGATCTTAAGGGAGAAGTCCCTTCTCACCGCAGTCGCACGGCTTCACGACTCATATTGCGATGCATGTAGCGTGTACGTTTAGGCACCGCCTGGTTGTTGACTGTTGCTGATACCAATACTATAGGCCTTTGTCAAACACAAATGATATCGCAACGCATACCGAGACCGAGGTCCTTTCATGCGAAGAATGCGATGAAGTCTTCTTCTGCAGTCAAGAATGCCACGATCTAGCTCAAGACACCTACCACCCTTCACTCTGCGGGGTCGATATTGAGCAGAAAGTTTCCGCAAGTGAAGCCGCCGACTCACTGTACACTCTCCTCGTCATACGAGCTATGGCTCTCGCGGAGACTCAAGACGTACATCCTCTCGAACTGAAAGAAGTACGGTACATATGGGGGGACTACCACGGCGGCGATGTCGAGAAAATGTGGCACGACAAGACAGACGCTTTCAGTTCTCTTCCACAAACGCTCCCCTTCTCCTTCGAAGCGAATGTGCTGAGACCGCTACATATACTGGAGAAGATGGATGTCAACGTCTTCGAACAGAGCCATCGCTACGACACTTGGGTCTTCAACACACTCTACGCAAAGCTTCGAGGTCAGTCCACCCCCAAACCGACCTCATAGACTCATTCTAACGACCACCAGGAACAGCATCCGCACAGCAAGGCCTCGACGGACGCCCAGAAATTGGTGCCGTTCACCCAATGTGGTGCCTTGCAAATCATTCCTGCGACCCCAATGTGTCCTGGGAATGGCGTGGCAGTATGCGTTTCTGGACACGATCACAGCCTATCGGCTGGCCAGGTCGCGATGCCGGTAAAAACCCCGGACTCAAAAAAGGCCAGGAGGTCTTCGGTCACTACTGCGATGTCAGGCTGCCCGTCAAGGAGCGACGTGAATGGGCGGTCGGTGCATTAGGAGGTCTTTGCATGTGTGAGAGGTGCGTTTGGGAAGCTGCTTCCGAGGAGAAGAAGAAGGAGGAGAAGAAGAAGGAGGAGGAGGAGGAGGAGCAAAAGATTGTCAATGCGCGGTGAAGTGACGCGAGTCCATTACGACCATGTCAGACGAGAGCGTTGGGTCACACAGTATACCTCCCCATGCACGCCCAGTCAGTGTCGATTTCAAGGCTGTGACCTAGTGACTCGGTACTCCGTTTATTAATAATCTTCGCCAATCTCTCCCTCCCAGATCGCTAGATCACCACACATACACACACACATTGACGATGTCGTATGATTTTTCCTCGGCACAACAAACGCGTGGCTGTATGGCAAGTAAGACAGATCGACAGAGAGAGAGAGAGAGAGAGAGAGCTCGTACTGTATAATCGACTTCCTAAACAGGAACCCATCGTTACTCTAAGCCAGGGTGGCATCGCGTCCCATATCCTGTGCCACACCTTCACTCCCCTCGACGCCACCAGAAAAAAAAAAGCGCGATCGGTGTGCTTCCCGCATAAATAACTTACGTCAGCCATACCCGTTGGACCATGCGAATTACCCTTTATTTCATTCCTCATGTGTGTGTGTGTGTGCGTGTGTGCACCCACCTATCCGCCCACCGTCGTACTCCTCGCGTTCGCTTTCTCCGACACGCAGCCAAATCCCTGGAACTCCGACCCGTATCTTGAGTCTCGTATCCTCGTCACATAGATACAACACACGATATGCATCAGATGGCACTCGTTGCCGATTTCCAGAAATTTGTTTCGGGGTCATTTTGCTTCTGCGGGCCGACTCTCGAAGCTTTTGGGGGTGGGATGCCAGGGGAGGCTGCTGTATCACATGTACGGTACTCTTCATAGCTAGCAGGCGGGGAGATGTGCCTATGATGAACTGTGTTGCTGTATTGTGAACATGGATGAGATCAGGGGAGTAGCCACGCTCACACAACAGCGGCTCTCGAGTTTCCCATCCAGTCTTGCTGGCCCATGGTCTCGACGATGCGATGGATCAGACGCGATATGTAGATGGTAGATGGGTATCAAGAACGTATATTCGTAGCGTGTCTGTCACTCTCGTAATTACATCCGGGAGCCTTCATCCAATCCATATACAGCCCATGCTCCACCATCTCTGTCCGTCGTCTATATTAATCTAGTGCTACATCTTACAAGATCGACCCGCGCCCGTATCGCAGCTCGCCACTACCCCAATAGAATTATGAAATCTAAAAACCATGCCAGTGATGCCATACTGATAATGTAAAACCGTAATCCGCGTAATCCGTGTAATCCGTTAGTTCCATAAACCATAAAACCATTACCCCACTCATGCAGGTACCCAGACTTTTGCGTCTGATCAGAATCCCTCCGACGAGATACATTTGATTCCCAAATGTATTTCTCCACCCCACTCAAGTCGCCGATCCAACCCAACTCTTCCTATTCTGCTCCTCCCATATGACAAGCTCCCGTCCACTTCTGGTGCCGCCACGTCTTACACGGTCGATACCGAGATGCTCCAACCCATCACGGCCAACATGAATTCCAAAACCGTATCGGATCTTTCCCGGGTCCGTCGTCGAGCCGCCCTTTTCCACGTCCTTCTTTTCAGCCAATTCGGTGCGTAGATTATCTCGCGAAGGCCGAAGGAGGGAAGTTACCGATTGCGCCCATGTACGCTCGAGGTACGCGGATCCCATAAGTCTAGCAACAAGTTCGGGCTTCGTTTGCGGGCGGTTGAAAGCGCGGTCCGTGAGGATGGGAGACTGGTAAACCCAGCTGATGATCTCGGCGACGCGGTTGCTTTCGTGAGGAAGTGCTGCACGACCACGTCCTGGCCATAGGGCGATGAGACTAATGGCGTATAGAGCCAGGAAGAAGCACAGGGCATAGTACCCGGGCAGGTTGGCAGCAACGCGGACGACCTCCTCCTCGGAGTACCACTGCGACCAGAAGCACCCACCGGCGAGGATAGGCAAGGTAACAGAGCAAAAGGAGATGAGCGACAGGACCGCGTTCTGGTAGTGCTGGTTCTCCAATGCCAAGAAGGTGACCGAAAGCGGGAGCCGGCACGAGTAGTCGACGAGGAGCGAGGTTTCAGCTGTTGCTCCGCCCTTGGAGGAGAGGGAGATGTAGGGTCGAAGAGCGCGGAAGGAGTAATCAAATGTTAAGATGATGAGGAAAAGGAATTGCCCGATCAGTGCAGGCACGAAACTGTACAGGAAGTTCGAGGCCGAGAAACCACCTGCCGTAGTCCGCGCAAACACCTGCGGTAGGAAGCCCAGACGGACGGCGTTGTTGACGAAGCTCACCACCATGAATGCGACGAAGAGGATGACGGCGATGACAATCCAGGCAACGATCAATGAATCCCGCAGGTACCAGGGAAGGTAACGGTGGCGAACGGCCCTGTCACGGATGTCCATCCGAATCGAAAAGTCGCCAGGACGGTGGTTCTTGGGGACAGCAGCGGGAGCCGAAGTCTCTCTGATGCGACCGTCCTTGACCGAAAAGCTACGAGCCGATGCGCCTTCCTCGCCGAAGCCATGAAAGAGGTCGTTCGGCTGTTTTGTTGTGCTCCAGTATCCGAGCCTGCCAGATCGACCCTTCAAAAGACCCCAGTCGTTCTTCTGGAAAGTCTCCGAGCCCGCATATTCCTTCACCATGTTCGAACGCTCGAGAAGTGCGATGATGTCGGCCAAGGATCTGGGGTCCCACTTCAACCCGGTGCGGTTGCGCAGAAAGATGAAAAGGGCCAACAACGCCAGCACCAGCAATATGTACAGTGTAACAATGGTCCAGATGACGCCTTGCACCGCGACCCATCTCCAAACGGCTCTTTCCAGGTCGTAACGTACATTGAATGCAGATGCGAGGAGGGGTATTGTCCAGGCAAAGAGCCAGAAAACAAGATAGCATGCCCCGATCAAAGGCTGGCCGGCGCTGAAATACTCCAGCCTGGGAACCAAGAACTGCATGGGGTAGAGCTGGAGAAAGATGGCTTCGGATCGCTGGTGATGCTGGTCGGAGGTCATGGAGATGAAAGGGACGATGCGCTGCAGGGCTGTCTGCACCTGGATGAGCCAAAGGAAGATGGATGCGCCCAGCATGGTAGGGAGGTACTCGAAGACGAAGTAGCGATCGTCACCAAAGGCCAGGTAGTCCAAGAGACCGATGCCGCCATTGCGGTTTGAGTAGACGGCGCAGAAGATGAGGGCGACCAGCATAAGCATGCACAGAAAGGAGAAGAGGCCCAGCCAGAGAGGTCGTAGGATTGCGGGCAGGAAGTCAAGCGGCGCACTCTGGTTCTCGTGGGCAATGAACACGTCCTTTTGCTCTCGGGCCGGGGCGTTCGTGTGTCGCGACTGCCCCTGGCTCTCGACCGGGGGCTGGTGCTGTGAGAGTCGCTTCTGCGTGCGCTTCTCTTGTCTCAGGTACCCCAAGCTGTCGCCCGACACGATGCGCTCGACGGGGTACTCGTCGCTTTCGCTGCCTGTTTCCGCGTCGTCCTCGTCCAACGCCGCTTGGGGTGCCTGTTGCTGCTGCTGCCGCTGCTGCTGGCCCGGACCCTCCTGCCCCAACGGGTACATGCGACTCCCCCGCACCTCCTCGTCACGTGTGAGCTGGTCGATGGCGAAGCGGATGTACGGCGTGTTGTCCTGGCCCGGCGTCGTCGCCAGCGAGTCGGATTCCATGTTGGCCCGCCTCGGCGTGTCTGCTCTCTCTTCGGCAATGGTGGAAACGGGGCGTTGATCGGCGTGGTGCTGGTGCTGGCGAAGCACGCCGACTCCCCTCAAAGATGTTATCGGTGCGTCGGCGTGGTGCAAATGCTCATGGCTCTGGGCGGGCGTGCGGCTGTGGGACGGCGGGGTGTGGTAGCGAGAGGGCCTCGGGGCATCACTCTCGCTCGTCGAGTGTGTGTTCTCCGAGAAACTGTAGTAGCCCTCGCTCGCGGCCTGCGAGGCAGCAATGCTCTGCTGCGATCCGGAGTGGGAAAGACGCGGGCGACTGACTGTAGAATCGCGCCCGGTTAGCGGGTGGTCCAGCCTCGTGCTGGGTGGGGCGGGAGGACTTGCCGTTGGTATGCTTGAGCTGGAATTCGGGCTCCAAGCTCATAGTCGGTCAGGAATGGGACCAAATGAGGGTCTATGTGCAGAAATAACGCATGGTTAGGCTGCTGGAGGGCTACGGGGTCAGTCTTGTACAAGTGACTGGCTGCTGTGGTCGTGCCGCTTGGGGTGGTTGGGGAAGGCTGGGTACCCGCCACCTGTCGCACCTGTCACAGAGAAGTCATTGATGTGAAACAGACTTTATTGGGCGCAAAGTATATGGACTGGCTGATTCTTTGGTTCAGGAATGACTTGCCATGCTCAGCTGTTTGAGCGAGCTGTGAGCCGTCTCGGTGAGCGTGATGATGTGGCTCGCCTAGATTATGATTCTCGTTGTCGTTATCGTTATCGTTATCGTTATCGAACCGCGGCAAAGCTTGGACCATCGCTCCACATCACCACCCGCGGCCCATCACCTTGTCTATAGTCTATAATTAGTGTGCACTTCGCGCTATCATCACTTACTCACTATGGCTCATCTCACCTGTTGACTCCCCTGAGAAAAATCCCATCTTTGGTTGGCTATATACCATGTCCGAATTCCGAATTCCGTATGCCGCATCCCATCACTACCGTTCTCGCTCAAGGCAGGGGTAGCATGGGTACATCTTCGATGCGGGGCACACTACCGGCAGCTTGACCGTTGAAATAGACAGGCTACCCCCTTCCGTCTCATAGCGACACCCGATCAACACCAGGAACCCTGAATTCAGCCTCCCACCGTCCTTTTCAAAACTCGACGAAAGATTGATCTTTTGCCGTCACGGATCAGGACAAGATGGCAGAATACAAGGCAAACTTCATAAAAGTCCCCGTAGACATCCCCGGATACCAGCAAACCATGCCCGTAGAACCTCACGCGCGGCTCTCAGACTCGGAAATCCGCGTCGAACTCTGCGTCGAGGACGATGTCGATAAGATTGTGTGTTTCCAGTTCTGCCAAAACCTCGCCAAAGATAATATATGAATATTTATATATATATATTTGAATGGAGCACATCACGCTGACTCTGACGACCAACAGGCTGAAGGCCTCTACCTTTCCTTTCCCGAACCCTTCTGGTCGAAAATGGAACCGCTCGATATCCGCGAACCCAGCCAAACCATCCGCCGAGACCGCCTGGCCGCCCGTCTGCGCCCGACCTTTCACAACACACTGCTGAAATGGATAAAAGCGATACATGTTCCCACCCAAAGCATCATCGGTATAGCAGGCTGGATGGCTCCCGGAAACCCAATACACAACCCACTCCGCTACGACGCCATCGACTTCTACCCCTGGCGCACTACGCTCTCCCTCACCGACGTCGCCTGGCGCGATATGTGGACCGGCTGTAGTATTGAAGCCTGGGACGGCCAAGTCGCTCGCGACGATGTCATACGAGCCGAAATCATGGGCGATGAACCGCATTGGCATCTTGCGCCCTTGTTAACATGGCCGGAGTTTCAGGGTAAAGGGGTAGGAGGCAAGTTGTTGAAGTGGGCGATTGAGCAGGCCGATGCGACAGAGCCGGTTACGCCATTGTATCTAGAGAGTGCGGTGACGGCTAGAGCCGTCTACATGCACAACGGCTTCGTGCCGCAGGGAGCGGTGAATATGGTCAGGAGGGGGGCGAGGGTTCTGACGGAGGAAGAGTATGGGAAAGGGAACGGAAGGAGGGACGGTGATGTAGAGGCGGTGACGGAGAAGATTGGTGTGGAGGCTGTGGCTAGTGAGCTGGAGGGGGGACTTGTGAGTTGATGCTGGGTTGGGTAATCATCTAAATTCGCACGTCACCTTTGGCAGCCCGAGTTTCCACCACACTACGTCGAGACCAATTTCTGATCTTCTCACTGGTAGGACTCGTTCAACTCCTTGGTTGGCCCATACGCGACCCCATTCGCTTCATATGTTGGAGAGTTCGTCGTGCAGAGCCATACGCATCCGTTTTCAGGGTCGTGGTGCGTCTTCTGGACTTTCGAGGCGGATCCTATCACCGTTATAAGTCGTACTTTTATTTCGATGGACGAAGGACTGGACCATCTCGTTGCAAGGCCAGCTTGTACTTCGTAGTGTTCGCTCCCGATCGTACTCTGGGTGTCGTTTGTATATGCCGAATGCGCGATGCACTCCAATGTTGCATATAACATGCAGCGATGGATGGATCTTATCACTTCGATCATCTCGTGATGAATGAATGGGCCTGATCGCTTCTTTGGTGGTGGTGTTGCGGCAACACAGTCTACGATTGCCCACACGCAGAGGTTTTCTACGGTGGATTTGATCCGACATTCCGAGGTCGAGGCCATCATCATATCGCATACCGTGGCAAAGGCATCGGGTTCAGCATATTCTCAAGCGATCCCGCACCCCTGCACCAGTCAGTCCGTACATGAGCGTCTCTGCGGAAGACCAGAACTCACTTCTCCGGCTTCCCATGGGCATCAATAATCTCCGTCATCTCGGGGAACCTCCTCCGAAACGCACCCTGCACAGTCCAATTCTTCAACTGCCGCAGATGCTCCTCGTAGATCGGATTGATCAGAATGCCTGCGCCCTCTCCACTGCCCGTCGGGATGATGACGTGTTGCGGTTCATAGTCCCACTTGATGTTGAACGAAGTGCTGTACGCCGAAGCGAAGTCATCGAACTTGACTTCCGGGCGCTCGATCAAATAGACCCTGACCTTGGGCCACGGAATCCTATCGATCCAACTCGGGTGCGGCTTCTCCAACTGCAACGGCTCCGGGCGCAACCACGCAGGCATCGCCTCAAAGCTCGCCTTCGTCCTCAAAACCTGCCACTTCATGAGCGTCGACATGATGTAGTGAACCGCGACCTGCTTAGGCAGGGTGTCTATTTCGGTGTATGAGCGAACGATGTCGCCAACCACAGACGACGTTTCGTCGACGCTGCGATTCGGACGACCGTCGAAGAGGGCGCTGAGGTCGGGCCTGTCGGGGTACGATTCTATGCGGCCCGAGGTTTGAAGCGCATAGGCTTCCCAGCGCGATTCGACAAAGGTTTGGAGGATCTGGTCGGACATGGTGGTTGGCGAGGTGTTGAGGGGGATCTGGGGGGGGGGGAGGTGGTTTCACAGGTCAGTGAAGCTCCGCTGGGCAACATCTCCAATCGCCCTCGCAAGGCCCTCAAGCCCTCCGAGGCAGCAGCTCGCAGAGGCACAGCACATACCGATTCATGCACCGCCAACCCATTTCCCTCGGCCACCCTCCCGCCCTCTCCAGCATCCACCCCATTCCCAAGCAGCCGCAACTGCAACGCCGCCTTCTGCACCCTCAAATGGTCGTTTTCCTCGCTGACGGCCAAAAACCGGTTGTACAGCTCGTTCTTCTCCCTCATCTCGATATTCAATGCGTGCTTCAACTCATTGTTTTCCCGCGTCAACCCTGCAATATTCAGCTTCGTTCTTTCGCGCATCGCTTTCTGGCTCTTGCGGTCGCGTGCGCGTTTACGCTCGAGGTTTTCGCTTTCGAGCGCGGTGGGCGTGCGCGCATTGTTGGAGTTGGAATTGGCGGTCGACGCGGGCGAGGTGGTGTCCGAGGGTGAGGTTGTCGAGGCCATTCTGAAGCGATTTCCAGGCGGAAACGCCCGATGCTCAAATCATGGAGACGATGCTGTGGGTTGGGAGGAAAGTGGAAAGACGCAGAGCCTCGAGGTTCAGACGAGATGGCTGCAGAAGAAAGTGGAGCATCAAGCTGGGGGTTTCTGGAGAAAGCCGGCGGCGATTATCCGATCCCCCCTCCCCCTCCCCCTCCCCCGCAATTCCTCGGGCTCAAACACGCACGCGTCTTTTCAAAAGATCGTCACAGGGCAGGCCTGGGGCGCGCTTGTCATGCGCCCAACAGAGGGTCGTGGAGATCGCTACGGTGCAAGGTTGTTGCAGTATTTCTGCATATGAAAGTAACGCCTGGAAATGCTACCTGCCTACAAGCTCGTTCTACATGATGGCATTCCCAGCCCTCAGACACGGCCGCGCTCCAAAAACCTGTTGGGGATATCCACGTGCTTGGCCCTAATGTACTCGCACATGTTCTTGCCCAGACTGTCGAAGCCGCTGGTGGCGTTGAACCCGCGGTCGAGATGATCCCTAAGCAGGAAGTGCACGGCGTTGATGTTGGGCATCTCGCAGCGATCGATGTTCTTGCCCTTGTCATCCTTCCCAAGCAGCTCGCGCAGCTTCTCGACACCGAGGAGAGTGCGGAACCAGTCGTACTCGTCGTCGTGTCGAACAAAAAGGCCAAGGTTGCAGTTGGACGACTTATCCCCTGAGCGGCCTAGGACGACGTAGCCAAGGGGCGCGCGAGTCGTGGGGCCGAAGGAAGAAAGATCGACGGGGTTGCGCGTGTTGTACGAAGGCTGGTTGAAGTCGTATTCTTGCGTCTTCCCAGGAGAGGGAATGTCGACCACAGTACCGTCAGGAAGGTGCGCCTGCTCCTTCACAAACTCTTGAGGCATCAGACTGACCCAGTACTCGAAGAAGGGCCGGCCCATTGCGCAACGCATGTCGGGAGCCATGGTGGATCCGGGGTAACCTTGGAGCAAGTTCTCGATGCAGAAGCGGGCGAAAGAACCTCGGTCAGAGTCTACCATGGCGCCGGCAGAGAGCAGATCCGCATCTTGCGTTTGTGCGAAGATCCTGAGATCCACCGTTGCCTCGTCTTGCGACTGGGGATCTTCTGGCACAGTTCCGCAGATCTGGAACTTCAGACACGTGAACTTCTTGACGTGCTCGCCCATCGCCTCCAGTGTCTGCCTTTCAATCATCTTCGCCTTCTCTTCGATATCCAAGCCGGTAAGGTAGAAGTGGAACTCGGCTTGATACCCCCCCTTCGCAGTGATTCCAACTTTGGTGGTAGGTGGAGCCGGCAGACCTTGAATGCCAGACATACGCACAGCGTTTTCGCCGACTTGTTCAAGCTTGACCTTCTCGATCTGAGCGGTGACATCCGAGTTGTAGTAGTAGGGTCCCTGGATTTCGTAAAGCAATTGACTGGCAATGGTAGCCTTGTTGATCAGGCCATGCTTGCCCTTGTGATACAATTAGCAACCTGTATGTATGGGGAGGCTCAATAACGAACTGACCTTCTCCATGGTGAAGACGGCCTCACCGTTGGCTTCGATAGCGGCAATGGGGTAGCCCATGTCAACATCCTTTACTCCGAGGTCTTTGAAACCAGAATAGTAGCCGCCTGTGGCGTACGTTGAGCACTCGATGACATGTCCTTTTTACGATGTTAGTGAATCATCGTCAGGTAGCGGATGCTTGTTACACACCAACCATCAGAGCCGTGGCAACTTCTTGAAGATCATTCTCGCGTGTCCAACCATGCCACCACATCGCAGCTCCAACTGTGGGGGAAGCATCGGCGACGCGACCGCAAACGACGATATCCGCACCCGCTACTCAATTGTAAATCATCAATTCCAGGCAGAGTAGAAGGAACATACCAGCAAAGCAAGCAGCGATACCAGTACCGCCAAGATAACACTGAGCACAGATCGGCTCGAAGCCCCAATCCTGTATTTTTTTCCCAGCTGGCAGGTTGGGGAAGTTCTCCCCCTTGCGGTACAGCTCGAGCGCCGCGTCGGTGCAGTCATCGCCATCCACATAAGCAACCTTCAGGTCGACACCGTGCTTTGCCACGAGTTTCTTGACCTCGTTAGCGAGTCCTTCAACATCGCTCGCACCGGCATTGACGCAGATTTTGGTCTTGTTCTTCGAGAGCCAGGGGATGGCGGGGTCAATCTCCTCGAGGAAGTAGGGTTCGTATGCGGCACCAACGGCGGATAGTTGCTTCTTTGCGAGCTTGTCACGCTTATCTGATCCTCGGAGCGTCATGTTGCATTCTGACATCCAGTCACCAGTGATAACATCGACGTGTGGCTCATTCTAAACAAGTCAGGCTGGTCCTTGTGGGCATGAGGAGTGAATTGCCTTTGCCACGTCATGAATAGCACGTTTTCTATCGTAGACACCTGTGTGACCAGTCAGTAGACTATCAAATCGGGTCTGACATTCCCTCACCCCCTGAGCATCCGGCAACGTAAATCGGTCGCTTTTGTGACCCATGAACACCGTTTGTGCCATTGGCGATGGTGGAAGCATTGACGCCGTTCTCGATAGGAGGAGCCATTTCTAGTATGTCAACCAACGAAAAGAAGTAAACCAGGCAGTTTCAGCAAGACACATGTACAGAATACCGACTTGGAAAGGGCCGAAGGGAGCAGCTTATAGGTAGTACCAACACTTCGGAGATCTCGACCGAGTGGCTGTGCATAGCGACGATATCAGTCGCATTGGATAAATCCTTGACTGGGCGTAATGCCTGGTTGTCCATAGCCGTGTTCACTAGATTAGCCATGTGTCGAGATGGTAGGGGAGCTCGTGGCGGGGTAGTGGCAACCGCCCCTGGCGATTCAGCTGGAGATCATGTAGGAAGAAGCACTAATGATTCATTAGCCTGAACCCCGCCAGTTCTACCCTACCTGGGCCCAGCAGTCTTCGGCAACACACATCCTTTTCGCGTTCGAAGATGGAGGTTGCTCTCAGCGCGTTGTCGTCACGGAGATGTCCGAGCACCCATCCTTCGCACGTTCACGAAGCGCAAGGCGTTGCCGAGGTTCTTCAACCTCGCTGATGTGGTCGCGGTCAAGGAAATGAAGAACCATTGATAGAATGCATATTTGCCGACTCTCGCTTGATCTATAGATTCGGAGTGCTCTTCTCCTTAGCCAGGTAACCCCCGACAAGCTTCAAAAAGGCATGTTGCAATGAGACGCGAATCTCGTTGCCGTACTTGTGCAGGTTCTCCTGTACCGCTTTGCTGGGAACGTGCACATCCTTGAAGTATTGCTGGCTTGCGTACACCTCCACCGTCTTAACCGTCTCCGCATTGTCTCTGCTCTTGTAGTTGCTGTAGCTCAGCGTTTCCGGCTCGGTCTTCTCCGTCTCTGCCGTGACATGTTTCCAGCCCTCCAGTGCCTCTGCTCGTTTTCCCTCCTTGTATTCTATCGAAGCGTAGCAGATCCACGGATCTCTGGCCTTGGTCGTCTCGGGTCGTGTGAAGGTGGCAGACACTTCGGAAGTGGAAATCTGGGGTGCACCACCGAAAATAGTGGGGTTTGCGCCGAAGAAGGCGACCAGGTCTTTCACGGCTTGCGATCCCATGTGCCCGTCGAATCCAGCTTGCGAGGCGTATTCTTCGATGACCCAGACAGACTTTTCGTCGGACTCATCGCGGGGTAGGCAAATCGCATATCGTGTAACTTCTGGCTCGTTCCGTCTCGAGTATTCACCGGTCTTCTCGAGCGCGCCAAGGATCTGCAATTCATCAATTGGAGTTTTTTGAAGCGGGGAGAACACATACAGTCTTCCTGGACTCCTTGTCGGCAGCGAACAATTGCGCAATGACTACGGTTGCTGTCATCTTGCCGTGCTTCGACTGGCACAGGATGATTATTGACTTCGTGTCCTCTTACAAGCAATTGCAGAGTTACATGGCGGCTATCAAGCTCAAGCTACCTCAGGATAATGCCGGGATTAGCTTTCCTGTGGGTGCATGGGTGAAGGTTTCCGAGCACCGGAAGTGGGCACTTCGCGAGAGAGCCAGCATAAGTTCCTTGGCGCGTGACTCAGCGCTGCATGTGCCGAGGGATCTGAAAAACGAGGAGAGGTACCGGTAGCCGCTTTCATGTTCCTGCATGTAGCCATGAAGATGTTTGACGTCAACCATCAAGATGTCCGCAAACAGCACCGCACTCGCCTGATTGAGAAAAGATGGAAAGCACGACCATATTGATGCGATTTCTTTCCTCTCCTTTCAAATTGGATGGATTCAATTGCATTTGTTTGCTCGCATTGTGCTTGGGCAAGTTATAGCTGAACTCTTCCCCCCACCTGTATTACAACGTAAGGAAAGCGACATCTTCAGGATATCATGGAAAGTGTACCTAAAGTATTAATGCAAGAGTGATACGCTTCCTGAGACCCCAAGTCTCACACCAAACACCTTGGTCGTATGTGGAGATATCGTCAGGTGGAAACCGCCTTCCACGCGTCAACTTCACCCCACTATCAGATGATGGAGAATCTCCCTTCCTCAACACCAAACACCGAGCTCGATTGGCTCTTCCGTATACTGTCTGTATCTCGGGCTAGCTGACTCATGTCAATTCGCCTAGTTCCGCCCCTCCGCGGTCGTTTCAACACCAAAGGTGAGCCTGACAGGCGGGTGGCGGCGGAAGGCAGGCTGTCAGCATCGAACGATGCGGAGGCGGAGCATCGCATCCGCTGAACGGACGGGCCGGTATTTGAATTTTTGAAAACGCCGATGTGCAGTGTTTTGGCAATAATGGTGTCGGTGTCTTGAGTGCTTGGCAGTGACGTTGGTGAGACAGCTACTGTTGTGTTCGACCTGAGCTGAAGGTTACGCCCGTCTTAATTACGAATACTTGCAGCATCAGCCTCATCAAACATCCAATGCCCATAGCGCTGATAGGGGATGTGCCTGATAACGCTAACTCTGGTTCTGTTTCAAACACCAGCCTCGAGGATTATCACCCAATCTACGCCTGTGGAGGTACTCCGGTAACATTAAGCACATCCCTTTATCCCAGCCCCCTGGGCTGAAGTCGGCTCTCCCACGGCCATCAAGGCCGGCTGCCTGGCAGTATCACCGAAACCCAATCCAAGCGTAACAGACTACTACAACCGTTCGGACTTTGTTGCTTGAGAAACATGTACGCTCAACCGACGTGATCCGGTAGCTGTGTGCAATCGCCGATCGGGCCCATCTTTGCCGCGATTCTGCTGTCTCAGGGGGAAAGTGGGCATGTGTTTGAACGTCAAAGAAAGGGAGAGATAAAGTTTTAAATTCCAGTCATCAAGATTTGAGAAGTGCATACCACCAGATTGGAGCAAGAACGTCTTCTGTATGACTTCATTGTGATGGTCTATGATTGTTTGTATTGTCACCTTTAATTGTGGATTGTAGGGAGATGGTTGATGTATTGATGTGTATGACGGATGGACCGTAGCCACACTGGTGGGACAGAGGATATCGTATTATCAAGTATCATCATCGTAGCTATCGTAGTAACCACGCAAGAACCAGCTGTGAGCGGTTTTCAAAACGACTTTTACTTCGATATTGGCTTCCCTCTTATCTCCTTCTCCGCCTAAAAAACCCCTTTCATCCTTTCTTCTTCTCAAGAGTGCCACATCCTGGAACACACTGCGCGTAATGGGAGACAGTCAGCTCAATCCCGTCGTCGGAGGTCATGCTAGGTAGCAATTCAGAATGATGCAAGCTTGGTAACGACGGATTGATGGCGTGTGGTTGCTCTATCCCGGATATTGCTGATGTGTTGCTCTGGAAAGAAATTGTATCGTCGAAGATGCTTTGGGTTCAGCCAGCACAATATCCAGTCATGCGGGCGCAATGCGAACAATAGTAGATATTAGTGCCGAATTGAATCATTCCCGACAGACTTTCTCGGCGGCACCGGGAGCAGCAGGGTGTTGATGACATGCTGTTGGCGTTTGGTTTCCTCGATGAGTTTCCAGAGGTGGTTTGCACTGGCTGAAGTGTGGTCCCATGTGCGGCCGCAGTCTGAAGCTGCAGAACTCTGGAGGTATTGCTGGCAGACATATAGTAGTCGGGTCGGACCGTTCGATAGGCCAGGGGTATATTTGTTGGTTCTGAGTGGTTTTCGGTAAAGCAGGCCGAGAAGGGCGATGTGCTCGGTGTTTCCGCTGAGAAATGGGTTGATGTAGAGGCGACAGGGATGGAAAAGTAGCAAACTGGCGAAGTTGACGACGATGATTCGGAGTCGACGGTCATGGTAGTGGGATTCTATATTTTTCGGCAGCAGTGCAAGTGGATACGACGGTGATTTTGCCTTCGTCAGGTAGATGAAGAGAGGGTCCTGCGGCGTGGGACAAGCTATGATATACCCGAGATAAATATGGGCACACGCCTCATCGAGTGGTGCACAGAGACGATCAGTGCGATTGGCGGGTATGGTCATGACCAAGACAGGGCCCACTGGCTTGGGAATTGTAAAAAGCTGTGTATCGCATGAGATCGGACGCTTATAGTTCGATCTAGGCGGAAGGTCTACTAGCCCCAGCACAAGGCTGAGGCCAACCCACTTTGTCCAATAGGCGTGGAATGGCTCCTCCCGGCCACAACTGGTAGCTTCAGCATCGTGATCTGTAGATCTCATCGACGATGCACTTAACCAGTGCGCTCGTTGCTGTGCTCACTATTTTTTGTCATCACCTGTCGACTCCTCCACTCTCTTCCGTGGACCGGCAAACTATAACGCGCGGAACTTGAGACTTCGACCGCCTTCCGCGCACACCGGACGCCGAGTCACACACAGCCTTTGCATTTCTTGTGAGTGGCCACCAAGCCTCCACTGTCTGACTCCTCCACGGCTTCGTCGGCAGGGACGGACGCGTGTGCTTAGGCCGTCTCAGAAGGAGCAGCCCCAACAATACATCTGCGACAATCGCACTGCCGTCAACGGCTCCCCTTCTCAGTCCCTCAGCAACTTATAGCGCGCTCCTCTGATGCCAAAGTCCGGCCTGATGCAGCAAACCTGCTGCTGAGCCAAGGCAAGACAATGGAGTCTCAACGTTGAGCTGTCTCGACGACGGTCCGAAACGAGTTCTAGGCCAGCCTACGCCTCCAAACTCACTCCTTCACCCACAACATCGTGCCAACTCATGTCAAATAGGCAAGCACTGGACATGTGTCCTCTATTTCCGTCCGTTGCCAGTCTGGACATTCACGGGCACAGCTTCCGGTCACCGGTGCAAACGAAGAGCGTTTCGAATCCCTCAGATAATGTCGAGTCTTAACGCTGACCCACAAAAAGTCCCATGGCCCCTCAGGAATCAGACGGGCGACCCCGGTGATGAGTCTAGAGTTGTTGGCCGGTCGTTTCCTGACGCTAGGCGACGTTCAAACATGCAGTCGCCCGCTGTGGGGACGCACTGTACCCGTTCCACCTGCATCCTGCGGCTGGGCGAGCGGAACTTCTCCGGTGAGTGCGAAGTTTGCTTGTGAAGGCGTATGGCCAGATGCAACTTTTTCCCCTCCACAGCGGGAGCCGACAGCTGGCTTGACTGTTCGTCGACCGGATGGGCATACATACTGTGCAGGGTCGAGAGATACGATGATGGCAAGCTGCATAGAACTTTGCAACCCAAGGTCCCCATCGTTGAAAGGACTGCACCATCTACTCGCTAGAGTAGCGATTAATTACAACTGGTCTAGGAGTCACGTGCCAGCTAGTCTTAGGTGTCAGGTGATAAAAGATAGTAAATCACTGCTCTAATCTGCCAGGTCCTTTAGAAATACTATAATTATAATATCTCTACGCTTAGTATCAACTTTTTGCCACTCAATTGTCACCTAAAACTGTCCTCCGAGGAGCCACCGAATGTGGCGAAAAGCGTGACTCCTAGACCACCCGTGCGCTTGAGTACCAAAGACTATCTGCCCAACGTAGGCGATGGGTAGAAAACAAAACACGGATGAAAGACAGCAGATAGCAGGAGTTTCTTACTTGGGATTTCCATCGGTGAATACACACATCACGTGGTCGACACTGGAACTGGCTTAGCCCAACGCATACGCATGCATCAAATTGGACTGCAACAGGTATACACAGCGCTGAGCTTGATGGATACGCTTGCAAACTTCTGCAAACTTCTGCAGTCTACTGCGTATGCCGCGAAGGTGTTTGGCTGCAATCGTCCGAGGCATGCCTCTACGTCATCGTCGTCGAGCCCCGCGTGGTCATGCGAGCAAGGCAGCTGGCTGGCATTCTGTGTGCAGCCAAAGTGAGCTGAAAGCATGGTTACAGGAAAAGTGACCTGGCACAACTCCATGTCATCATCTCGACTCGTCCGTCCATTCGATGAAACTACTAGTTTGGGCGGGCGCGATCCGTCTGCGCGGCTTCATCAAATTGCGCGCTGACATAAACATGCTGGCGTTACCAATCCCTCCTTCATCAAAGCCATCATCGCCTCGCGCCGCGGACCAGGTGCTCTTCGATAGCTACATGGTGCTACACCCTCACTGCCACGACCATTTCGAGCTCTCGCAACAGCCGGCGCGTCGCTAACACATCGTCATTGCCGCTGATCAGAGCCCCGTTTTAAAAACCCCACCATCTCCTTCGATACCCCTCCCCCCTTGCCAACACCGAGCGCACTTCCGTCTTCTCCGATTCAACACCGCCATCTGAACCATGGGCAAACCACCGAATCTGTACGCTTTCCAGGGCGTCGACGAGCTGGCGAAGAGCCTGCGCGCATATGTTTTGGACGCTCAGAACGCTGCCCTCGATCGGTAGTCACCCCAGTTCTCGACATGGCATGCGACATGCACTGACTTCGTGCACCTGTAGACACCAAGTTTTCCGCGTCGCTGTGTCGGGTGGCTCGCTCCCCAAAGTCCTCGGACAGGCGCTTTTCAGAGAAAGAACCGGCGAAGGCAAGGTGCAGCTCGACAGGTGGGAAATCTTCTACGCGGACGAGCGGGCTGTGCCCTTGGACCACGCAGACAGCAACCACAAGCTTGTGAAGGAAGAGATTCTGGATAAGGCGCCCGCCGAGCTGGGGACCCCCAAGGTCTACCCCATCGACGTGAAATATCTGGATGACGTGCAAGAACTGGCCGACCAGTACGAGCAAACCCTGGTCAGCGTCTTTGCCCAGAGAGATAGCGTCAGACTGCCCATGTTCGACCTGCTCTTGCTGGGCTGCGGTCCCGACGGCCACACCTGCAGTCTCTTCCCTGGTTCTCCCCTACTGCGCGAAAACGACGCCTGGGTTCTTCAGATCTCCGACTCGCCGAAGCCGCCGCCGAAACGGATCACGCTGTCGCTACCGGTTGTAACGCACGGAATCAAGGTCGCCTTTGTGGCTACAGGGGGTGGGAAGAAGGACATAATGAAGCAGATCTTCGACACAGATGAAGGCCGCCAGCTCCCGTGCGGACTGGTCAATTCGGGCGCAAATGAGAAGGTCAGTTGGTTTGTGGATTACCCGGCGATTGAGGGTGTCTCATTCCCTGCCCGTCAAAACAGCTTGTAGCTGGACGATGCGGGTTCTCTTGTGTTTTGTATGTTATTTCTCTTTGCTTACGCGACGGATACCAAATACTCCATAGAGAATCGAATCACGTTTGACACGACTTGTACTTCGAAATGGGGCGGCAGCGAAAAGTGGGTTGCTGAGTCATCATGGCGATAAGCCGTGTTTGTTTGGGTTGTTTGACCGCCTTGCACCCTCGACACCAACCCGTACACGGTACACAACCATCCCACCGCAATGCCTATACCCCTCGCTTCTGCTTTGAAGCTACGAAGCCACATCACCAAGGCAAAAGACACACCTTCACCGTCAGAAGTACGGTTGCTTTGGTATACGATGATGGGGTGAAAGCTAACCTGACCAGGTCCCTCGACGACCGGCCGATGATGCACGCAGCGACAACTCGGCATCGACATTGCAAAAGTCCTCCAGTGTCCCCTCTGCACAGCAGAACAGTGGCGGCGATGCCTCGAAAAGGCGCAGCTTTCTGCCCCAGCGCGGTGTCCCAAAATCCGTCCTGCGCGCCGTTGGAGCAGCAGAAAGCCCAGCTCCAAGCGCAAGAAGTCCGGTTCCGAAAGTACAGCATGAACGCACTCAATCCGATGGGGTTGGGCCGTCAAACGCGCGAGCTTCGCCTGTACCCTTGCAACAGAGCGAGGCATCTGGCGCACGGCAGGCTCGTCCTCGCCCACGCTCGCTATACCAGCCACGTCCCACCAACCTCAGTAGGGAAACGCCTGCAGATGCCACCAGGCCATTGAGTTCTGTGGGACTACAACAATCGGCATCGCTCAGGCGACCAGGCGTCACAGGCCAACCGCCGCATCCGTCAGCTCGTGGTCATACTCGCACTCGGTCCACTCAAACCGCGACCGGGGCTCGAAAGGAGACCGTAGAAACAAAACCTCGCTCAGAACGACCAAAGTCCTTTGCAGCACCGACAAGCCAGTTTACAAAACCCCCGGGTGGCGTGGCTGCAGATGCTGCCGCGGGCATAACGCGGACATCCGCTAGGTTGGGAGCATTGAAGCGGTCTGCCAGTACTAAAGCCACGACGGAAGTACCATACGATCGTACCACTGCACCCATCGCAACAGAGGCTGAGGGTTCTCATGCTAGGCGTCGCGAAGTTGCGAGAGAAGAGCCAAGGAAGCTGGCTCGGCCAGCTTTCTCCACCCTTCAGCAACACTTTACACCAAAGAAGACTAGCAAGGCACCCACATCATCATTTTTGCACCCAGTATCAGACAATTCTGCTCAATATCTTCCTCAGGAAATTGTTGCCCTCCAAATCGAACTTTTACAATTGCATCTACTGCACCAAGTGTCTGCACAAACAAGCAACCGATGGGAGCTCAGTGCCAAACAAGGCCTGCGTGTAAAATTTGACGAAGTCGCAAGCTCGTATCAGGTCATGCGGGAATACGAACGCCTCGGCCTGGAGCAGAAGAACATTTTGGCCCTTCGCGAATGGAACGGAGCGAATGAGCCATCCGGACTCGTTGAGCACATTCAAGCCCTCTCTGATCCCCTCAATGAGCTTTCATCTCTTCTAGATTCTGGTGGTCGTTATCACCGCCTTGTACACGCCTTTGACCGGTGGATCTCGCAAGTTGAGGAGGTGTGGTCAATACGCAATCATCATGAACTTTCAGGGGAATCGGGCTCTCTCGAAGGTCTAAGAGACTGGTGGAAGGAAGAGAATGCAGTATTGACGCGCAAACTAACATCGCTTTTGCGAAGTTTAGATCAATTGCCACCACCGGCAAGGGGTTCGAGCATTGCATGTATAGTTGAGACATGCAAGCACCTGCTCGAAGGCCTTACGGATGAACTGCAGGCCATGCAGGCCATTGAGCGTGATGTCGTGGCCAAGGAGAAGCAGTGGGTCGAGGATCGCTTGCGAATAATCGCTCGAGACATCGGAGCGCGCTTAGGTGTGACTGTCGAAGGGGTTGAGGCATGGCGGATGTAGTGGCGTATATCGGATATAAAAACGATTGGGCTCGCGAGCCAGATCGTCCTGATGCGCCCATATTGAACCCAAGCTGCGGACCGCAGACCCTGGTTGGTGTATTCAAGCTTTAGGTCCCAATCACTCTTGCGGATCGGTGTAGTGATTCTCCAGGTGCCGCTAGCTGCTTGGGCATATGTGTGTACGATCAATGGAAAGCGCTTCATGCGTATGAACATCAGCTCACCTTCGCAACAAAGTCTTCTGACATCAGCCTACACAATGGTCCGCCGCAGGGTCTTGCAACTTGAGCTGTTGTTGATGACTAAAATCTGCAGATCGCCTTCCTGTATGAGATTAGCGTTGGACTTTGATATTACCAAGAATCATCACTCAGCATCCACACGCCATCTAACTCGTCCATAGTGCTTCGGTCGCCTCTTATCCCGTTGCTGCCTTGTGCAGATTCTTGCGTCTGGCTCTCCGGTACCCACCCTTCAATCATCGTTATGCGAAATCCGCGTCTCCCGTGACCATATCGTTCACTGGTCTTGTCGACCAAACTACATCCATCTCACATCGACGTCAACTTTCAACATCGAAGCACGAGATCGTTCTCCCAGAGCCGTGAAGCCAGCCAAGGAGGACCCATACATGTTGGTGGTGGAAGTCACACATGCACTTGATGCACATTACTCTCGATATTCCTCAAGTCACACCACCTTTGTATGGTCACACTTCTGTCCCATAATACCCTGGAACGTTATCCCTCAACTACTGCACAACTACATAGGATCCTCCGATCCGAAAATAACCACTCGGTTTGCCAAGCTCGCAAGACTACTCGCGTCGCATACCCTCGGGGCCTTTTTGTCTTACTCATCATTTAGTATCGAATTCACCTGTACATGCTCCAAACATGACCACCTGGGCATGAGAACGGTGTTGGTTTGATTCGGTCTCACTGTACAAAACCGGATGGCGCATCAAAGAGAGGGTTTTTATTTTTCACGGTCGATTCTTTCTCATGGAATCTGGTGAGACGAGGAAACGGCCACGGGAGGATGAGAACCCAACCGACTCACAACTCAAGCGCCGAGGCCCGTTCGCTGCTACCACTTACGAAGGTTCACCCCCGCTCCCGCAGGATGCCGGCCATTCCTCCTATGAAAGTGACAGCAGGTTGAACCAGCTAAAGCTACCACCGCTGTACACACCATCTTGCAGCTCATCAACAAAGGCTTTAACGACAAGCTCAATAATACTCTCTCTTCCGTCACACCGTCCATTCAACGAGTCAAGACCCAGGTCTCATTCACTCTTCGATAATTATCAACAGCCTCAACAGCAATGTTATGAGACTACTTCAGGTAGGGTCAATCTCCACTTGCATTCTCCACGCCACTGTCTTTAGCGCCCAATAAATCCACGCCCTACCATTGCGGCTGGCGCAGTGACTTTCACTTTCGTAAAAGTAGCATAAACCCGCTCATGGAGCATCAAGATATCGTATATAAAGCTAAGGACAGATTACAGAACGCACAAAGACAAGCGCCCACACACTTGAAAAGGATAGATCGGATAGCCGCGCGCACCGTCATTCAGTCAGCACTGACCCAACGCCCCATGCGGCAGGAGGCTTGATTTGCTGTCCTTCCGGGTGTCAGGGCCAAGAATGCTCCCACGCCCGCGCTTTAATGCGCAAACTCGCGGCCGAACTGTTACTATTCGATTCGAGAATACGATCACCATCGCAGAACGTCCAGCGTTCTTCCATCGACGTAAGTATACTCCTCTCATACCCTTCGCTCAAGTTCCCGACACTATCGTGTCAAAGTCTTGCCTACACAGAGTCCAGTACACCGCTAACAATAGCCCAAAGTCGCCCGACTTTGAAGCCACTTCTTTGAAGGACTCTTTGCAGTGGGCCCTTGATCTAGTTCGATGGACTAGCATCACGCTTCAAGGCCATCTCGAGCACTCTCAACCACACAGTCCGGATCACAACGAACCTCAGCCTGATCATTCTTCCACCATGAGGAGAGGACAAGCACACTTCGGGCAGCGCGAGGATCTATCTTCGCCAGGTATACAATACAACGTTACTTCTGAGCATGCTCACCAGGGTTTTACTCATCCAGGTATGGGTTCAGAGCAGAATCGAGGCAATCCTTATGGCGGGGAAGCGCCGCAGATGACAAACTCACCACATCTCACGGCATCTTCTTCTGGATCTGCATTTATGCCTCCGCACACACAATCTCCCTTGCACACACCGCAGCCTTCACGACCGGGAATGCTGCCATCGCCTTCATCGATGAACTTCCCCAACCCCCCTCCCGGTGTGCCACCAATCTCGCCTCCAGTGGCCGTACAAAACGCGGCGCAAACATCCCATCTACAAGATCTACAACACCAGATCAGTGTTAAGACACTCGCACTACAGACCCTACAACGGGAGCATGACAATCTACTTCAAAAGTTAGAGCGCCAACGCACCAAATGCGCGACTCTCGAAAAGAAGTTCGAGGTTAGTGATGTGGAGATCAACTCCCTCACGGATGAGAAAGAGAGATTACAAGCGCAAATCGCAGCCCTGGAAGTACAAGTCGAAGAATTGCAACAAAGCCGAGATGAAACGCGTCGTGAGCTCGTCGCCAACGGCGCACAATACATGCGCATTATGGAGATGGCAGGTCGGTTGCAGGCGCAGAGCGCAGAAGATAGGAAGCGCTGGGATGCAGAGAAGGCAGAGCTCCAACAGAGAGTCAATCTGCTTGAAGAGGCAATGGTGACGGGCACCAGCCAACAGAGAGATTCTGCCCCTCCGTCCATTATCACGGCGCACGGTGCGGGCCAAAGTTCTACTGCCATCAATACGCCTTCGCCTTCGACAGAAACACTTAATGTGTTGAGGAGCGAGATTGTACGGTTACGACTACGGACACAAACTCTGGAATCAGCGCTACTCACGATGAAGGATGATAGTGCTACTATTCAAGAGGCGGCGAAGCAGTTGTTGGAGTCAGGGGGGAGAATAGAACAAGTCACGAAGGGAGCATTGAGTGGGTGAGTGGAATCGCCCTACACCCACCTGAGCAAGAAGTCACCCATCAAGCTCCCTGGTGGTTTTCCGTGCTCTTTGGTTCTTCCCATGACAGCAATGCAAAATATTCGAGCACAAAATCTCAGCTTCGGAAACACGTCGTATTCACCGATTCTGAGACACTTCATCCGACAGTTCCGCACGCCATCGACACGAATAAAGAACTATCTACGCCATCGCCATCACCATCAGCATAGTTTGTTCCTAGTTCACCTCCACATCAGCACAGATCTGAGTTCGGAAAGGATGGCCGTTAGGCGAATTGAACCATGGCGACTGAAATATCTCGCTCTAGCTCCGCATAAGCTCACGATGTCTAGAAGAGAAATCTGAAGCATCATCAACATGCAACCCGCAACCGAGATCTAGACCATCATAATCACAATTACCGACTCCACTAGGAAGCAGATCATCCGGCGTCAGCAACACGAGCACGCCACCTTTCCCGTCTTTGCGGTGCGGAAGCTTGCCGTTGTTTGCTTAACATCATCGTCTCCTTTTCATCGGTGTACCAGGGCTTCCTTTCCCTTTCGTTCTCCCTCGCCTTTTTTATACACTTTTTTTGGAAGCGTTCAAAGGGTCTTTGCTAATTGATAGGGATCTATCAATATAGTACTATATGACGGACTTCCTCTTCTTTTCCTTGCTTTATCTTATTCTATCACCATGTAGTGCATGTAATCTCACTGCGGGGGCTGAGAGCTACGTGTGAGTTATGAATGAGAGAGAACTGGAAGGATTTGCCCGCGCATATACCTCCATACTCAATTGTCACGTGATATCGTACGTAAGGCAACCACGATAAATATATCGTGTGCGCCCTCACTTTGATAGCTCTGTAGCAGTTACCCAATTCATGATTCTGAGCCATTTTCTGATCGTTGCCCTGATCCTCATATCAATCAACTCGACTCAACCCCATCAACTCGCCAAGACTTGCACGTACATCTCTTCTCCGCTTATTCTTAACCTTGCATCGCATCTCCTTGTCGTTCGTCCACGTATGAATGGTCGCCCGAACGGTCAATGTGTAAGCAAGTAATTGTCGCACCACCAAACATCAAAACCGACCATCGCTATGCTATTTTAATCTCCTTTATTTTTGCTCGCGCGTGCAGCGGAGCATCAGTCACGTTCACTTGGACAAGGAAGCCTCGGAGCATGTCAATAGAATGGTTATACGTGCTTGGCACAGTCCGAGTCGCCATTGAAAAGCACACGTATCTCTTTCCCCGGCCGTTCTTCCATGCATGCAAACGATCAGTAAGCAAACCACTGGCTCTCGATCCCTCGCTTGCGTCCACCCTTCACGGCAATGTCTCATGTTGGCGGCCAACAAACGGTTATGAGAGGTCTTTCGGAGGGAGCGAGATGAGGCAATGGTATGCAGGGGCACTCAAAATGGGTGAGGCGCTCCGATGTTGTTTGAAGAATGCGCGATGTTTCGGGGGAGGAGGGGAGGGAAGGTGCGTACCTCCTGGAGAAAGGTGATCTCAGAATATAACAAGCTCACAATAGCTTATCCTTTAGGCATACTATGAACCGTTGTATTAACATTAAATACATATTGTAGAGTGTTTTTATCAAGCCTGTTCTCCAATGTTTTACTCTCGCGAGACCGTGCTTCAAACCTGCATCTGACAGATGATATCCTCATACCACATTTCCTCTCAGCAAAGTAGAACATAGACAGGAGGTTGGGCTTGAATTCTAGATACTTTATGTATGATATTCGTTGGGTGCGGATGCCTGGGTGAGTACTAGCGCGATTGTGTCTTAGGTGGAAATGGAGGGATATCAAGATGGTTGCCGCGAGGCGGTGTGTAGATAAGAAGCCTGGGGTTTTCTGTAGCTATCTGTAGCAGAAATTGAATATACCGGAGGACCATGATCTAACTTATGGGGATTATAGAATATCGCATCACCATCGCTCACCATATGCATGGAATATGTGCCATGTTGTTACAGGTTCATTGCTGTGAAACTTATAAATAGAACGTAACCGTTTCCAGACGAAGATTCCATGACATGAAGATCTCTTCAAAACAAAAGTTAGGCAAGGATTTCCATCCCCAGCATTTTTCCACCCACGCTTCCCTATCTGATTCAAATATGCCGCCCCTTCATGCATGTTTCTCGCTCAACTCATTCTGTCCCTTCATCACCCACCCCTTAAATGGGTCCTCTACATCTGGATCTCTCCTCAGTTTTACGATCTGATCCTCACCATTCGGCACAAGCAGCCCCTTCTTCACCGCATCTCTCCCCTCGATCCTCTCCGCCCATGCCTTTAACTTCGGAAACGCCCCGAGGTCGACACCGGCCCATGGTGCCCAGCGTACCCACGTAAACGTGGAAATATCAGCGACAGAGTACTTCCCCAAACCCTTTCCAACTAAGAAGTTGCGGTCTTGGAGCCGCGTTTCGAGGACGGAGTAGAGGCGTCTGGTTTCGTTTTGGTAGCGGTCGATGCCGTATTGGATTTTCTCGGGGGCGTAGCGGAACTGTTACATGTCCTTTAGCTTCTTTCCATGGATTTATTCACCTTGGATGCAGGTACAGTCATGTTTCAAAAGCCCATCGACGCTTTCCATACTCTAGGCCTGATAAAAGTGCTCTAAGCCTTACAGAAGTGCTGTAGGACTATTGCCCCGGTGCTGTACTTACGAAGTGATTTGCCTGGCCTTGCATTGGTCCTACGCCAGCGTTCTGGAAGAAGAGCCACTGTATCATTTCGCTCTTCTCGTCCACGTCTTTGAAGTGGAACGTATAGCCCTTGTCATAGTTCTCAGCCAGATACAGAAAAATGGCGCCGGATTCGAACACGGCGAAGTCGTTGCGCGAATGGTCGATTATTGCGGGGATCCTGCCGTTGGGATTTGTTTTGAGGAAGTCGGGTTGCTTTTGTTCACCTTTGCCCAGATTGATGGGTGTGAGTTTGTAGGGGATGCCGAGTTCTTCGAGAAAGATGGAGATCTTTTGGCCGTTTGGGGTGGCGGAGGTTAGAAGTTCGATGTCGGACATTGTGGCGTGTATTTCTTTTGGAAAATATTTCAGTGTAAAATAATGTATCAGAGAGTCATCTGTAGACCTTGTGACCTTGGTGTTTGGGCTCTCTTTATATGCTCTGTTTGTTCTCGTTGTCGCATGGTAGCTTACCTCATCATGACGTTCAGCGTGAGAATGGTACGGTGCACCATTAGCTGGTGGAGGGATTAATCAGTCGATCGATCTATCGCGGCTGATCAATCAATCAGTTACTGATCTATCGTAGTTGATTAACCAATCAATCTATCACGACTGATCAGTCAATTGATCACTGATCTATCGCGCTGTATTACCTAGTGCTTGAGCCTTATATGGGGCTAGAAATAATTAATAACCATAGTTTAGCTACTATATGTAGTCTATTTGTATATTTAGGTCTTAAATATGAATTAGTTCCATGCAAATATGGGTTCTGACGTTCGCGATTGAGTTATGTCTCTCCACCAGCTAATCGTCCACCGTACCTATGAACTTGTCATATTTTGTGATTACCTTTCCGCGAGAGGCGGTTTGACATGGATAGTTAAAATAGACAGTAATACTAAGATAGGCATGACAGCTCTTTATAAACTATAAAAGGGAGATACATAGAGCCCTGCTAGACTGGACCGGGTCACAAGTGTTCTTATAGCTCTGGAACGTTTCGAAAGTTTCTTTGTTCAGAACAAGCACATTGGGTTTGACCAAGGGTAAGCCATCCTCTCTTGTTAATCCTACTCGACATATTCCGGGAAGAGTCCGCAGAAAATGCCCACATATGTTTCAGAAGGATCCCGATCTCTCCATTCAACGATATCTCTCAGAGTGTAATCCCGAAGCCGAATGTCATCTCTGTTAATATGGAGTAGAGATAATCCAAGGTCTTTGATACTGTATTCGATGGATGAACAAGCAATTGTCTCTTTCAGCTCAAAAAATGGGTGGAACACATTGGTCTGGAGGGCTTCAATGCGTTTATCAAGGGCGCCAGATTCGACATGTCGTGACATATATAACCGATTTCGGTCTTGATATGTCTTAGCTCACCAAGAGACTACCACAAAAACACTGCTCATACTCTCTGTTTTGTACCTTTTGCTCTCCTGTACGTTGCTCGGTCGCCGGTTAGTGCAGCTCTGGTCGTGCTGGCGCTCTTCAGTTGCCTCTATCGCTTGCTACATCGAAGCCACCATCGTCTATACTAGGTTGAGAATCCTTAGGATTGTATTCTCTATCTTGAGGATTGACCACATATAATGTGTCACTGCCAGAGTCAAAAGTGACTCGGCTGTGACTGAGTCTTTGGCTTCCTGCCGGCCGGCTGTCTCGCAGAATCCCTCCATCCCTACGTGAAGGGCCGGAAACTTCAGATCCTCCATTGACAGATCTTCTTGGAACCTGACACCTTCCATTGTTGTTTCCATATGTATGGTTAGACCTTCTGCCAGAACCTCCACTGCGAACATCGAAACCACCGTCGATCCGGGACCGAGAACCTGCAGGACTAGGACTTCCGCCTGTCTGTATTCTTCTGAATTCGAAACTCCCATCGGGAGTTGGCTGAGTTTCTAGCGAATCAACCGTGGTCCCCTTCTCAGGGTCATTTTCTGGGGTGTAGGAGCCTCCATTCGGCCAGCCGGAGCCCGTTCGGAAACAGCAGATACAAAGTACCGTCACCAGAATAACAAAGAAGATGAGTGTAATAATTATAGCAACCGCATCATTTTTCTTGACCATCGTATTGGTGTGGTGTGTGTATAAATTGTGCTGAGAAAGGTCTGAGATGGAGATCACGGCGCTGAAGCTCAAGAAGGCGAAAGACCATCGGCGCTTTATGTTAGACAGTCCGGTATCTTACAAGTTACAGAAGGTGGTTCAGACCGATCACATGGACCTTTAGCAGGTATTTTCGGTTGCATCTTGAAGCTCTAGGCAAAGTGAGGCAACACAAAGTGGTGTGTGGATTCCAGTTGGCATTTTAGCTGCTGCGAATTGCATGAAAATGTAATGTAGATACATCGTGATACAGAGCGGTTTTCTTCAAAGCATAGCTACACTGCCGGGGTTAGGTAAGCGGCCCGCGCAAACGCCTGCAGTGTTGACTTTTGAACCAAAACAAAGACATCCAAGAGGCTGACCTTGCTGACCTGACCGAGCAGCCGCACTAAGCAACATCATATGAGAGAAGGATACAGAAGGAGATGTTATTGCGGATTCGAGCACAAACTGGCCAACCTTTAAGTTATTTTCTCCTGCGCAACATGCCTCATCTGTGATTTGAAGCGCGGCGAAAAATCTTCGAACTTCCCAAAGGTGTCACAAGTTTGTTCTTGCGCCAAAGTGGGCACCAAATCGCCGTCCGATGAGTTCGTAGCAAGTACCTGGTTGCACGTTTTGCAGGTACAATCTCTGGCAGGTCTTTGTTTTATGCGCTTGTAATCATGTGTCATCGTGAGGTTTTCTTGCTTTAATTCAGAAGAAAAATTGTGCGGGGGGGAAATTGAGGTTGTGCGTGCCTACCCATTTAGGTGAGCAGCCGTTATTTACAAACGCTGAGAGCCTTTGCACGCGCTCGTTGACCGGGGGAGGGAGCGAGTCAACAGGTATCCGTGTGCCTATATTGTTGCTGAGCCCTACTATATGTATTTGATTGTAAATAGTAATATCATAATCAACTCAAAGAGTAATGGTCTAGGTGCTTATAGCGCGGCAACTAGTGGTATATTCCTTACGATGACTTGAGTTCGATTCCGCGTTGTAACCAAATCAAAAATCAACTTGAGAAAATCTCCGAGTTGTTCTGGGGGCTGGGAGATATTCTTCTCTGAACAGACCAGTTTTTTTGCTACATTTTTTTTGGGGGGGCGGGGGGCGGGGGGGGGGGGGGGTGGAGGGAGGGGGAATGGGTCACGGGTCATAACCGGCGCGCCAAATGTTCAACAATCTTCTCATGGAAGTCAAGATGAGACGTGGAAACCACCTCTTTCGCCTTGCATCTCACCTCGCTTCATCTCTAACATCCATTATATCAGGCCAGAATGTCCAGAAGGCACATATCGGGCGTCTACCCACACCTCAGAACGATGATGCAAAGCTGTATACATGCGGGATAGGGTGGTCGGAAAAGATATCACCAAGTTTAACACTTTAGGGGATCTAATAGAAAGATGGTATAACGGAATCTCTTTTGAGCAACGAAGTCATAGAAAACTTGAAATGTAGTCGCGGAAAGTCTATTGATTAACTAGACCTACACGAATCGCCCTGATGGGAGTTCAAAGTTCACCTATAGTGCTAAACTCCCATGAAAACATAATCTCGTTGTATAACAAAGTAATTGAAGCCTATCCTTTAGGCATAGTACTGGGTGCTGTATCTACCTTGGACAAAATTTCGCAGTGTATTTCATCAGGCCTGGTTTCTAAAAGCTTACCACCCCCGAGAGAGCAGGAACTTTTGCGACGTTTTACCTGGACTTCGATATAGAAAACGTTGCAAGACTTTTGACAAATGACTATAGTCTTTTCACAAGGCACCTTTCTTTCACATCATATCTTTATAGATTATATCCTTTACTTTCATTTTATATGGAGAGTTTCAGGGCACCCGGAATTTTGGCATTGTTCTATACCAGCTGAGGATTACGTTAGATGGTATTCCAGTATCTCTGCAGCAATCACACATAGCACAGCGGTTCTCATAATTTATCATGTCAAACTAATATTGCTTCATCTCTCATTGTTGCCCTCCCTTCTTACCCTCGTACGTCGTTTCCGTAATGCCTGGTTCTGACATCTGCACCACATCCTCACCCCAAACTCTGTTATGTGCCCACTCTTGTGACTAGAAGGTCAGCTGGAATTTTTTATTTAGTAACGGGGTTGGAAATGTCTGATGCTGGTGAAGATGGCTGACTGGTCGACGCCCTTTTTCATGCATCCAAAATCTGATCAATAGATTTGGCCTTTACGGTTGTGTTACAGTTGCAGCCCGATAAGCTACAGAAAGTATGGACAGTCCTCTAACAAGTTCCATGACTAGTAAATGACAGTACAGAAGTCTTGCACCATTGGTTCGGGCCCAAATGCCGTAAATCAGTGCAAAAGTCTTGCACCATTGGTTCGGGCCCAAATGCCATAAATCAGTGCAAAAGTCTTGCACCATTGGTTCGGGCCCAAATGCCATAAATCAGTGCAAAAGTCTTGCACCATTGGTTCGGGCCCAAATGCCGTAAATCAGTGCAAAAGTCTTGCACCATTGGTTCGGGCCCAAATGCCATAAATCAGTGCAAAAGTCTTGCACCATTGGTTCGGGCCCAAATGCCATAAATCAGTGCAAAAGTTTTGATGCAGGATTATGGAAATCAACGAAACTAGCGTGTAAATATCGTTCCTCCAATGATCGTCCAACAACGGTCGATGAGACGGATCACGCACTGACGGTTGTCACTGGTCACCGAAATATCCGCGAACCCCTCAACTAAAGCTCAGTAGCCATTCATCATGTCAATTCAATTCTCCCTTCATCCTGCCCCCCTACATCTACACCTATCATTCGAACCGGAGCCATTGCTTGAAAACACATACTCGCCAGTACTCAGCCTCCGTCAAACCGGGAAATATCGCTGCCGCGATGCGGCAGCATGCAGTGCTCTTGCGTCGCTCATGAAGCTCCATAACACACACAACGCACAGATCTCGATCTGTTTTTGAGCCTGCAGAAAGAAAACATGAAGGCATCTCGCCACCAGAGAACAGAACAATGACACTTCCCGATAGAGCTACATGCAGTGCCCCTGCACCTACTATACCCGTCAAACAAGGTGATTTCGTACACATGGTATTCTCCTCTGCCCTGACTCTGGCGTGCATTTCCATGTTTCTGCTATCTCGGAAGATGTGCGAACGTCCATTCGCAAGGGAGAAAAGACTTTGATGGCCTCAACAGTTTGAGATGACGACTCCATCTCTGCGATTTCGTCAGCAAAGATGCAGGAACAACGTCTTGACCAGCAAGAAAAATCCCCAGGTTTTCCGAAGTTTCCCGCGTCTACGAAGCCTGGCAACGAAAGCTCAGCCGCGAACTCTCCAGAATCTCGAAGCGGAACGAAACCGAGGTTGTCGTCACCAACGTATACGCGTCAACGACATGAGAGACCACGAAACAAACAACACACCTTCCCGGTGAAGGTCGCCAGGATACTACCCAGCAAAACAAGAGACAAATCTCAACGGCAGATAATCACGTCTTCCTGGTCCATCGCGATGTCCATCGCGATTGTTTGCTCGGGCAGTTTGGATAGAGACCTAGATCATCATTCCTGCGTTAAAACACGTTAAACACGCGCTATTGACGCATGGCCCATCGGGTATTCCAACCTTCGCTGGTGCCCGAGACAGCTAGCTACCGACCCCATGGACGCTTGTATTTCTATGGGTGTTCGGTGAGCCGTGATCGCGATAGGATTTTTCAATTCGCCATATGGTATGCACGGTCGATGTCGGTGTTGGGAGCCGAGCGAGATGTGGGTGACGGAAAGCTGAGTGAATGGTGAGAGAGGTCAGATGAAGAGGGGTAGATTTTACTCGTTGCCGTGGCTGAGTGTCTCAACATTTTGTGGACGAATGGGTGGAGGCGGACTCGGTTCCAGAGGCTCTGATTTGTGCGAAATGATGAACCAGTATCCCAAGCTTCACCTACCATTCAACCTTCCTTCACTCCATCACATTGATGAATTGTGAAGTGGACTTACCTCCGCTGGCGAATAACTTGCTGGTTCAAAAAAAAAAGGTAGCGAGTAACATGTCAGCTTTGGGGTTTTGACGATGATCATGCGTATCGAAACTCTGGGTACGCTTGTAGGTGTCTACCAGGTTGAAGTGTGTCCCGAATTTTGCTCTGGCATGACGGGTCCTCGGAGCGCTTCTCTTCCCTTAGCATCACTTCTCCTCTCGCCCGGCTGCAGAAACGTCGTCATGCGAGACCGCGTCTTGCTCCCATACCGAAGCTTTTGAAACTCCAAAACCCACATGTCAATATAGACCTCCATGTGCATGAACTTGCCCAGAACTCGGATTCGGATAGGTAGACAAAATTGCCCATGTCGGCTTAGCAACGGTTCCCACTGTTCACGTCTTTACCATCTTTCCAACTTACGTGCCACCAACATGACCAACATGGAACATATGCCATTGTTTTGTTTGGATGTCTGTGTTCCGTGGCTTGATCGTCCGGCACATATGCAGGAAGCAAGCTGCATCCATGTTCATCCGTGCACTACCCGTGCAGCACCCGTGCAGCACCCGAAGCCTCCTTAGCGATTTTGCTCAAGGGCATGCGCTAAAAGGAGGCCTCCGAAAGATTGGAATCTTACAGGAGAATCAGCGGTGTATCGAGAAGCGGAAGAGTCTTCGATGATCCCAATTGAAAATGTCAAAATCCATTTTGTGAGCCAAGAATGGTCCTATAGGCGAGTCAAAGCAGGTCGGAAGTGGTGTCCACTTGTTTCGACATCAACCTAGTAGATAAGAACCCACACATGACCCATACTTGATAGATGCTAGTAAATGGGCGCACATGCGTCGAAAGTTTCCAGTTGTGATGCCTTAGTAAGGCATCCTGTGTATGTGTGTGTGCGCTTGGTCCTCATGTTTGTGTCTGTTTGGATCAGAGGCCTGAGCTGAAGGGAGAGCATATGTGGTCTGATCGGAAGATGATACGATCAGTGTAAGTGTTGAAGAGACTAAGACAGTCGGGAGTGCCTTCTACGCCCGTCTCAGGGCCTTGGTAATAGTGGTGGTAGATGACGCTTGCTTTGCTGGTCTTGCGTTTACACCGCCGTGATGGCGATTTTTGAGAGAGGGTGTTCGAAGTCCTACCGTACCTGTGGCGGCATGCAAGTGAGCTCCCTGGAACGAATATGCATACCATTAATCAATGCCTGGTGTCAAGCGTATGCAACGCTGCGCTGACCGAGTATCATCAGGCCACTAGAGCTGACAGACATCGGTGCCTTGATTTGAGGCTCAGATAGGCCAAAGAAAGTTTGACGAGGGCGACAGGACGGCATGGGGCGGATCCGTAACATGGGCATTGATAGATCACTTCGGGACCGCCTGTACATCTACATGCATACTACAGCTACAACAGCGGTGTGCCTAGTTTGTTACCCCGGGAAGTTTTGCGTGGCATCCTGGTAACTAATACTTCCCGGTACCCTGTGCCATGTGGAGGACTCAGGGAACGACAAGGGTGTGCTAAAGTGGTATGACTTATCGAACGACGAGATAAATTTTTGATGAAATTGTAGATCCACATGTTTACACCAAGGATGAAGAGAATGCGAGAGGGTGGCAAGAATCACACCAGTTTCTCCTTGTTCGGATCTAAAACACCGTTACAAAAGCTGGCCTGTCTTTCCCCCCCCCCTCCCCCATACATATGTTCTCTAACGTTGTTTCAGGATCGTGGAGGCCTAAAAACTGGTTAACTGATCTTTGAAGGTACACAGGGCGTGTACCTGCACGCAAACCATAAAGAAGGTTCCAGTAACAACAATAATTAAGGCTCAACAAGCAGTTAAAAATCCCAAACCGGGAGTTTTGACGCATGATGCACATGCCGCTGATGATTCAAAATCCCTGAGCAAGCCGCGTTGCTTATCCCCGACAGCCATGGATGCCCGCTGCATCATCTATTCGCCTAGAAGCAATTTGAAGGTCGTCACCACGTGCCGGAAACGTGGCGACGGCGAAGGATAGAGTTGATGCGAGCGTGCAAAATGTGTGTGCGTGTGCGTTGTTCCGACCGGTGGCATGTCGGGAAATTGATGGTGTGAAGTGGTGTGAATAGCTCTGGGATCCGATCGAGATTGAAACGTGGGTAGCTACGCCAGTTGCAGATGCAGGTGCTCCAGGTGCTCCAGATGCGGGGCGATCGAGATTGGAACGTGGGTAGCTACGTAAATTGCAGATGCAGATGCTCCAGATGCGGGGGTCTTCTGTGTTGATCTCTGTTTTATTATTCCCTTTCTCCATGGAGAAGTAGCAAGCAAGTATATCGAAGCAGAATGGGGTGACAAAGCTGAATGCTGTGCAAGATCTCAAAGTTACGAATTGCGACTGCGATTGAGAGTGAAGGAGAAGTGTCAGACTGGTTTGAATTGAAATAATATGAAAGCTCTACTAACTACAATCTACCTGGTTGAAAAGAATCGCTACGAAGTTTTGACGAAGAGCTTTGGGTATCAATCTGAATACAGTTCCTATCCCAAGCCCGAATGCGATACAGAGTGAAATGGAACAAAACGCTCAATGTAACTCCAGTCCTAAGTATTCCCAAATGTGTTTCCTGTATACGAGAGTCCAGCTACCATACACTTGTTGTATACTATTCTCCTCTTCTGTGATGTTGGCGTATGGTTGTTCCTCTCTCTCGTGAACTATTCACAAATGCCAACGAGAGGGCGAGTGTCCATGTTGACCGGCTGGCGTCGCGGGTCGGTATTCGTCGAGTGAATGTTTGGGTTGGCGATCGCTTCCTTCCTGGCAACCCACCACAGTATTGCCTTCGTATGTAAATTACTTTCAGTCTCCACCAAGTGATTTCTCTCTTCAAGTGATCATAGACTGATCATGTTCTTCAAAGTGCCACTGCTCAACCAGAGCGTTGACGCGATATTCTGTCGCCCATCCAATATCGGCCTCAATGCCACGGAGCAAGTCCAGCACTACTTGGCGCTCCCTGTGATCGCTCAAGCACTGGCCAGCTGTGAACAGAGGCTGGACAGAGTGGATGCGAACAGCTTCGTCGGAGCGGCTGAGGGAAATGCCAACGATCTCGCGGCTGTGAGCTTGGCAGGCGGCAAGAACAGACTGGTACGAGTTCATGCGCGCAGACACTGTTGTTCGTCCTTGTGTAGACTCGTGCGGCTTGTTCATGAGCAGTTGGATCTGGCTCATGTGGTAGGCCTGCATTGTTGACGCGCACATGGGGATACTGTACCAGACCTCTGGAAAGAGCGGTTCGTCTCCATGGACCATGCCGCCAGGTGATCGGACGTTGTCAACCCTGGCGCATGGCTTGAAGGTAATCGGCAGCCCGTCGTACCAGGCTTGGAACTGCCGTTGTAGGGATTGCCAGTAGTCCAGCAATGTGCGTTGAGTGACACCAATGGATGAGGAGCTGAAGTCCTCGCAGATGTCGTCGCCTGCCGCCATGAAGTTGACTAGTTTGGACGTCAGCCAGACGAGTGCATTGCATATTAGGTCTTCCTTCATCATGCTGTCGCCCTCGGGGTAACCGCTGTCGGTTGTGTTGCTGGGGACGATGAAGCCGTTATCATCGAGTAGCAGACCGGCCTCCTTCCAGATCGTAAGGTCTTCGGTGTCAAGCCGTGTGTTGGTCTTGTTGATGACTGGAGCACATTGTTAGAATCAAATTGAAGTCCAGCGAAGACAAGGCTAACTCACAAGCTGCGATCATGTCCTGACGGGCAATGTTCCAGAAAGTGGCGCGGCGGGCTTTAGAGATGAAAGCAAGATTAGCGGATGTAACCATCGAGTCGGGCGTAGGCATTTGCAGAGGCATCATACGTTCTTGTGCAATTACCAACAGTGACTTTGCACCATTGAGATGCTTCGCCCACTCTGGAACTGACGCGTCTAGAAACTCGTAGACGCACAGTATGGCCGAAGCAGCCAGTAGCTCGTCCGTGTTGGACTTGAAAGAGGCGTTGCTCGATTGTCTTCGGCGCTTGGTAGCGGGGGGTTCGCCGCATGAAGAATCCCGATCCGAATCCGAGTCGAAGGAGATGGAATCATGCTTCAATGCCTGAAGGAGAAGAGACACGGCGGTGTCGTAGTATTGTGTCGCTTTGTGGTACCAGTCGACCGACTGCGAGTCCGGGTACATCTCCATTCGCGCCTGCTTCGACACATTGCCTCCCATGACGGGCTTACGACCCTGCACCCGGGCAAGCGCCTTGGCTGCATACGCGACTGCCGCGTATTTCAGCAGCGGATTCTCTCGCGCCTTGACCGGTACATACGACGAGAAGTATGTTCCAAAGTCAAAGAGATCCATCCAGTACCCCGGGCCTTCGGAGAAGTACCGCAGAAGGAATGCGATCTCGTGATCCCGTTCGGTCAGAAGATCGCTCGCCGAAGACGTTGTCCGTCTGCTGGTGGAGAACGAGCTGGATCGAGGGATTTCGGCATCGAAAGGTGAGCCCAGTCGCGGGTCGATGGGTGGTGGTGTCATTGATGCCGAATGTGTGAGGTAAGGGGGGAAGTGTGAAGCTAATGAGACTGGCGGTGAGATTGGTGTTCCTGCAGACGACGTCGGTGGCGATTGGAAAGATGACCTTTCGAGAGATGGGAGAGCATCCAACTCCGGAGTGAAGCACATTGGCGCACTGGTAGGGAACATGTCTGGGCCGGAGCTTGATGGTGCGCTGGTCACGGCGTGGATGTTGTTCGAGGTCGGCCATGAGGTGACGGACGGCCGTGGCTCGAAGGGTGCCGGCGAGTCTCCTGAGGTAGTCGATATGGCGTCAAAGTCTGATGTGAAGGGATCGAGATATGGATTGCTGGTGTTGATAAAGGTTACTGGAGCGTGATCAGTCAGGCCATGTCGATCCAATGCAAGCAACCCACCTTGCTTGGGAATGTCCATCCAAATCGTATCGCCATCGAAGGTGTTTTTGTAGGCGTAGAAGCCCTTGAGCGTGTTTTCGTCTCCGGAGTCGTCGCCGTTCATGGAAGCATTGTGTTGATGGCGGAAGACGATGCCGGAGCTGGGCACACATTCGCGTGAAGCTTTACAGCATTGGCCGCAGATGGGCTTCTTCTCGTCACACTTCAGCTTCCTTTGACGACAGGTCAAGCTGTAAAGAGCCGTCAGATGGAGCGGTGGTGGCTGGGAGACGTTCTTCTTACCATCCCGTTCGTGAGCGTACCATGATCAGGGACTGTGGTGTGGAGGCAATGGCAAAGATTCAAAGAGTAGGCAGAGGGCAGAGGGCAGTGGGCAGTGGGCAGTGGGCAGAGGGCAGAGGGCAGAGGGCAGAGGGCAGAGGGCAGTGGGCAGTGGGCAATGGGCAGTGGGTAGTGGGTAGTGGGTAGTGGGCAGCCTTGATTCCTTACTCGGCCTCGGCCTGGCTGGGCGGTCGATAGGTTATATGTAGGTCAACATGGTGGTTGTGGGCTGTTGTTAGAGACGGAATGCGGGGTCTACGATGGTTCGCGCCAAGCGGATCGTAAGGGATCCACCCTCATCCTTTGGGTGCAGGTCGGCGAGGGCTAGTGAAAGGGATTGCCTGCTTTAGCCTCCCTCGCGCTGCGTGAAGCTGAGTCGCAATCGATGTGTTCAGGTGTTCGATCTGGGGTAGCTAAGCTGCAGCGCAGGCTAGCCACCAGCATGTACCCCTACCGCCGACGCTATGCGAAAACTGGCTTGTGCCTAAACCCCGACTCATGACCGACGCGCAGAACATACTTGGAGTACATCACCGACTAGCAAATACCATCCACGTGGAATCTCTCCGGACTATCACCGCTAGCATTCGCCACTACTTCGCTTTCTTCCTTGCGTTTTCCAGTGTGCTCGGGCCGTCGAAAGCCTATCCGAAGCCTCCTTTCCGCTTGCGCCCAATTCCCCTCTAAACCCGCGTTTCGGCCACAGTGGCTATCAAATCATAAATACCGGAGTTGACTCCAGGCGTTGAGAGCAAACCTCTCCCACGCGCTCTCAGCGGCAGCAACGTCCATGCATCAGAATCGAAGCATCGTGGAACGCTGGAGACACATCGGCAAGAAGACAAGTCGTCACCGCCTCTTGCGCTGTTTCGCATATTTACCTACCCACATTCGCCACTGTGGCTGGCATATCATTTTGACGTTTTAAGCTTCTTCTTCGGGCGTTCTGCGAGCTCCTCCTGTTCCGGCGCGCCATCGTCGCTGTCCGCATCGGCCATGTCCTCATCGCTGTCGCCGCTGCTCTGATGGTTCTCGTCATATTCCTCACCCACCTCGGACTCGGAATCGGCCTGAAAGTCTTCGTCGACACTCTCGTCGTCCTCATCCGCGCTACCGCGATTCGCGACCTCACCGTCACTAGAGGCGAGATCATCGTCTTGGAGGGCGGCAGCGAGGATGGCCCCGGACTAGTGCATGTAGCGTTAGTGTCCAGGTCATTTGAAGGGGACAGGAGAGCCTTACATCGTCGGCCATCTCATTCTTAGTTTTGATGCCCTTGGCCCGGAAGAAGAGTTCGAGTGGTTGTTGCTCCTCACTACAAGGTGGGTCAGTATGCAGGACGCGAGCTGTAACTAACGAAACCCACTCACCGGTTAATGTTCGAGAATTGGTGTTCCGCCATACCGCCTTTCATGGTGAACGTGATGTCAAACGTCCGGCTCGCCGCCATAGCGCCGCCAACGCGCGACATGGTCACTGAGAGGATGTGTTCCATGCTAATATACGTGGCTGGCTTGGGCACGAACACGAACGCCTTGTCGAGACAGTAGAGGTGGCCTTCGTTAGCCTTGATTGAGCATTTTACGCCAGACTGCTCATGATGGCTAATGAAATCTCGCGAAGGCCTAGTAATGCGCTTCCCGGTAAGCCCTCGGAAGATGTCGGAAACCACCACGGCCATCGGAGCCTCGTAGTGTGATTGCAGCTTATCCTTGTACTTGGACTCCAACATGTCATCTGTCATGTTGATGTCGAGATTAACCTCCTCGTCACGCTTGAACTGCATGACCAGGAACGGGTATCGTGTCTGACCCTGCCGAAGCGGCGGATCCAGGCCCACGACGATAAGAGTGTGCAGGTCGTCCGGCTTAGGGAGGACCATGAACTTCTTGACAGCGTCGAATTGAATCTTGTAGTCGTACGTCTTGCCTCGCAACCGGAAGGAGCTCTCGTACATGTCGATGTCGAAGCGACCACGCGGAGTCAAATGCAGGACCTCCTGGAAGGTAGCGTATGTGTCACCCGCAACCTCGCCGATGTCGGCCTTGTCCATGAGCGTCTCGTAGAACAGCGTGGCGGCATTCTGCTCCTCGGCGTCGGCGTCCTCCTCGCCAGAGAGGTCCTCGCCATCTTCCCGCTTCTCCCTCTTGGACGTCATGCCGGGTATGTAGAAGCGCATCTCGACCAGCTGGTCTCGCGCGCCCGCCGATTTCTTGCCCCGGAAGCGCGCGCCGCCCAGGGCTCCATTTGTGCCCGCATCGCCATCCGCTGGGAGCGAAAAGTCCACCGCGACCTCGTTCTTACCGGCCAGGTTTGTGTTCGAGATTTCCGTGTACGGGACTTCGAATGCGGGGCGGTTCGCGACATTGAAGGAAAGCTCGGCCTTGCCAAATTCGGCCTTGCCCCAGTTCCACCCGCGCAGAGCGTGCTCGCGACTCTCGAGGTTGATGCCGTACCAGATCTTGAACGTCTTGACGATGCGATCAAAGTCCTCGTGGCTGAAGCCGTCCAGCTGGACGATGCCTTCTTTGCGCGTGAGCACCTTGACTTCGTAGCCGCGAGCCGCCCGACTCCACTGCGCCGACAGCAGGTCCGACTTGTCGAGCATGAAGGTTCCATCGCCGCCTTTGGAGGGCTTCCACCCCCATCCGGATTCTGCGAATCGTGTGGTGCCGGGCTGCTTGGACAGGTTCAGGTAGATGTTGTCGAATGCCTCCCTGTTCATCCGTTAATCGCCACCCTGGCTGGAGATTGGCTGGAGGCTTACATGTTGAATGATTGTAGGGCGCAACGGTGGAGACGACGTGTGTTTGAGTGCTGTAGCCTGCGCGTGATGTAAAGGTGACGCGCTCGGGTCGCGACGACTGCCAGGGCTTTCATGACTAAGCAATGCACGTGATCAGCCTCCCAAACACAACCGTGGGGGATTACAACGTGGTTTGGGTGCATCTGAAAGCTTAAAAAAATGCTTTTGGGCTGCAAGGGTGTCCGGCTTTTGGATGGAAAGCGAGTTGGTCGAGGATATGCGTTTCCCTACGACGAAGTGCATGCAGACGAGAGCTCTCACTTCACACTGTGCAATTCTGCCACCACTGAGCACCCCGTGTAGTCTCGTACCCTTCCATGGGATTTTCGAAAGATGCGACAGGAGTCCTCTCGGCTTCTTTGGTGGGGAGAACCGTCAGTGTGACATGATAACAAAACTCAAGTAAAGGTCTACAACCACTTCGCCATTGGTGTTTCAATCGGTGAAGCGCAGGCTAAATCGCATCTCAAGCGCGTTGGCTGCAATGAGGGATGTAGAATAAGCCCATGCAAATGGGGTCTCATCGCAGAGCGGTGATAATCATCGGTCACGCATGACACAGTGGTTTCAGGAGTCCGTCCGGACAACAGGCAGTACACTCCGCGAGACCGCCAACTTTGAGAATGGCCCTTGGTTGACAGAGATATTTCAGAAACTCTCAATACCAACCAACTGTGCTTCTCAGTTTCTCTCCTTACAGTGTGTTAGAGATGCGACCACACTTCGAGCACCGTCCCTACTTAGGAAAAACAGTGGAACTTCAAGTCGGACCACAAACAACAGCTTTACAAGGGCCTCCAGCATCGAAATCATCACTCAAGATAGTCATACGCTGTCACGGTGGTCCTTAATGGTCACCATTCTCTCGATGCCTAGTTTCTCCGACTCAGTTAAGCCTAATCCAAAACCAGCGGCACACACACACACACACACACACACACACACTCATAGATAGCCTCCCTTTGTAGAATCTCTCCAATTCAGTGCAATTCTCACACTCATGCAATTTAGGGCCAATCCATGATATACTCGCTCTCAATAAAAAGTCCTGGCTGAGCTCTGAAGCCTCTTTGACATAGACTGAGGGTAGACAAACCCAGTCCCTTCAACTCAAATTCCCTCCTCGCCGCCATTTTCAGAGATCCTCTTTCAAGCTCGATCCTATTTATACGCGTCCGATCAAGGCGTCCATATCCACACCCTTAGAGTGGAAGAACATTGCAAGTCAAGTCACTGAGTAGGGCCGAGCCGCACCCTACTCCTGCCTGCTCACCCGTCGCCGTCGCTGACGTTCGCATTCCCTTCACGAAACTGCGGACGAACTTGACACCGTCGTCGTCGGTCCCGCTCATAGTGCTCATGGTATCTTGCTCCAAGACCCTTTTGCCGTCACCCATGACCAGCTACAAACATGCCAACCCAAGGTGGTCTAGCCCCATGACCCTTGGTTTGATCTCGTCACCAAGTCTGACAAGGATCAACAAGCTCCAGCTTTTTGACCGTGGCGGACCGGTGGGTAGACCAAAATCCACTGTGGATATGTTTAAGTACCCTGACTCGTCTAGTGGTGATAGCGCCGCAGATCTGGACATGTATAACAAGCAACGGTTAGACAACGAAGGGACGTTCTTATGAGTAGGGTGGGGTGACGAGCTCTGTTCGCCAAATTAATAATGGCGAAATTATCATTTGGGTGCTTGAGCTTTCATCTGGACTGCACATGTATGGTGATGGAATCAGCGTTTGAGCGTCAGTAGGAGAAGACCGACTCGAATATTGACCTCTCCAACTTCCGCATAGCCAAAGAATTCGTAATATTCTTTAGTTTGTTGGCCCTGCGTAAACACTAGCCTCCAGGTGCGCGATACTGTTCGAAATGTTCGAAGTGTTCGACCTGCGGCTCGCTCGTCAGCTTTTCTTTGCCAACCAAACCCAACAGCTTTCCACAACCAGACATGCATACCCTGATAAGCTGTTACGTGCCATAGAATGCCCCTCCGTATTATATGGGAGCCCCAACCCCTCTACAGACGGCTTCCGCGGGAGTGTTGGGAAACCACAATACCGAATACGCAAGCTTCACAAATACTCAAATTGAGCGAGTATCATCAGCGCAGATCAACAGGAACTCGCATCAATCATCCATTCGTGGAGCTCATTCACAGGCACATACGTTTATCGTGAGAGTGACGAGGCTTCATCCAATGTCCACATTGTTGGTATCGGAGCGGGGACCTTGCGGCGAGTCTAATGCACGGACGCTGCGTCGCGTGACCTGCCGTTGTCACATCCGCATCACACCGAGCCTCACTAATTATCAAACTTTGACAACGTCGACGTATGCTGTGATTGACTACGAGATCGGTAAACCACTGCACATGGAGGATTGATACCGGGCACTATGAATTTCGTATTTTAGTGCGAGTTTCAGATCGACGTTTTCGTGCAAGACTTGTTGACGAAGCCTAAAGCAATATGACGCCGACTTCGAGCGGTCCGATTGATGAGGGAATATTTCCATGCTGGCGAGTCTCAAAGGCACCCCACGGGCGTAGAGGAAGATATCCAGGTGGGTATGTAAAGATCGGCTAAGGCTGAAGGTACAAAGTCAGCAAAGGTCCTCCAAAGGGGTGTCAGTGTACTTCGCCTTGGAATACAATAGGACACTCTCGTATATTCTTCTAGTCAATGAGACCCGACTCTCCATCTGCCAATTTATTCCAAACGGTCCTGTTCGCCTCCAAGATGCCCAGAATTCAAAGTATCCCTCCCAGAAAGCCTAGCCCAATCTCACCGCTCAAGAACGAAGACTCCTGCCACTTCCCCTCACTTCCATCACGCGTCATCGCATTATTCCCTACCCCTCTTACCTTTTGATTGATCTTCTCCCATAGAAACGTCCCCGCCCCCAAACGGAAACGGATTATACTGATCGAATTCTGTGAGAAAGAGGTTCGCCAGCGGAGAATTAGAGTATATAGACTGATAGAACGGAAATATGGGTGCGTATGGATCAAGATCCATGTTTTGATCCAGGTTTTGATCCAGGTTTTGATAGCCGCCATTTGCCGTAAAAGGGTGACTGCTGGTATGGTGATGTTGGTTGGGGTTGTAGTAACCTGAAAAGTCGTTCGGCATGTAGGACTGTGTGGAGAAGCTTGGTAGCGGCGGCGTGTTCTCCACAGGGGTGGATTCGGCGTGGTCTTCGTCAACGAGGTCGCCTATGTCCTATCAAGGCTCGTTAAGGAAGACTGACAGAAAAGAAGAGCGAGTGATACTTACAATTGGAATACGGACAACTATCTTCTGGAGTAGATTGAGGGCAATGGAATATGCACGTTTCGCCATCCCATTATTGTTCCTCAAAGCTCGTAGCCAACGTATAAGCCTCTTAAGCGCCGCCACCGTGTCACCCTGCTCATCGAGTGAGGGGTTTTCATAGGAAAGCTCAAGCATCAAGATGGTTAGGCTCTGCATAATGTAGTGGATCACCGCCCACCAAGGGAAAATCTCATATACACGAGGACGCTCGTTAACTACGTCGTCCGGCAGTAGAGCCGTGATAGCCTTTGCGGCGGTGACGCAGATAGAGGCCATCCTTCGGTTGAAATTATTCGAACTTTTCGATTCGTTTGGGATCCGGTGATCAAGACGACACAGGCATGGTCGAGTCATCAAGATCTTCGCACTGTGGTAATATACTGTCAGATTCCTCCGCTCGTATGCCATCGTCTGGTCTCCACGATCATGGCATAAGACATCGAGACCTGGAGGGAGTGAAGCAGCCCAGCCTTCCAGAGATTCCATGATCCTAGCGATAGTCTCTTGGGTATGTTTCCAAGACTGTTTAATGACAGTCGGGGAGTATATTTCAGTTAGGATATTTTGTGAAATCCTGCCTATTTTGACGGTGCTAGTCAAGTAGGTCCCTGAATTAGTAGGATCGCGGTATTCCAGTGAGGGATTAGAGCCTCTAGACGATGGTGCGGCGCTTGTTTCCGACGTTTTGGGATCTTCGGCAATCGTGGGTCGAGGTCGGGTGCCTAACAGGGCCCGGATTCTGGCTTCCTCGAACTCATCGCAGGAAATTGGCAGGGGAAGATGTACTGTGCAATGCGATTCAATACCAACTCTTGGTCGGCCGGTGATCGTGGACAGCAACCACTCCAATGTATACAGCCCCCACCATATCCGTGCGAGGATCTCCTTCTTCACGACAGTGGCGGTGTGGTCTTCGTTTCGGACGTGCAGTCCAAGTCCGAAGCCACTACGAACGGCCATTCCAATAACCACCCAGGAACTGAACAGATGGTCAGTTATGGGTATAATCACATGGTAAAAGTTACGGAGAATCTCGCCAAGTATCGGATCTACTACTGCAAGTCAACTTGAAAGAGGGGTCTCCTACCGATTTATGTGCCCTATGGCCAGATAGTAGATTGAAAGAAGGCCCGTCTGGCAATTGATTACTATCTTCCCGGCTACCATTACTGTGAACTTACTATCTGTATCTGGGGTATATCCGGATGAGCGAACCACCTTGGATGTCCGAATCAGCCTAAGACCAATGCGAGAAGTGTGTGTAGTTTAGGGGCAGAAATTGGCCGGGACTTGTCCACAGGCTTGTTCATCAACTTTCGGCACAAGTATATGGGCACCGAAGAGATAAAATATATCAGAGGAAGCTTACCATGGATCTGTCAAGCTCAGGGCCCAAGCACGAGAGTGATAGAGAAAGTGATCTCGCTCTACATTTGCTTAGCACCCCACCACTGAGGGGCATCTTTCGCAAACTTACCATCAGCACGCCATTCCACTTCTGTCACGTGAGAGTAGACGGCTCCAATGGCGAAGACGAGGTTGAGCATGGCCTGCCACTTCCGTGGAAGCTCGTACGGTCGGCCCTGGGCTAAAGAAGTATAATAGTGATAGAACTGATTCAAGAACATCTTCTTCGGCAAAATGGGAAAGGACTTGTGCACGCTGTCCATAAAGCATCGGACGAGTCTATCTGCGGTCTCGAGGGGCGGGAGATCAAGCGGATCGACTATGAAATCCACGTCGACAGTCTCGTTATCGAGGTTGAAATTGAAGTTGCTGAGATGCCCCTGCGGCATAGGATTAGGATTGGGTGGTTGGCCCTGTTCCATTGTGTCCATCCGTTCCGAGGATGATTGGGTGGTAAAGCTAGGTGGATCAGAGGGGTCATTACGAGCAGCTGTGTCGGTTTCGCGATTGAGTTGATGGAGCCACTGCACTTCGGAATTCTTGCCTACATAGCCAGTGGCTCGAGATGTTTCGTTCCGAAGGATGTCTTCGCTCGGATTGTTGGGATCTTCGTCTGAACCGACTTCGGCAGAACCACTTGCCTCGCCTTCCGGTTCTTCGTCGACATTCCTGTACCTCTCCGGGCTCTTTCGAACCGCGGAAGCCGCATCAGCAACATCGTCAGCCGCATCGGCAAGAAGCTGGTCGATTTTCGCCTTCTCTACCTCTCCAACCGTAGCTCGGAGTGATCTAAGAAGTTGCAGCATCTCTTCGTTGTGCCCCGTTGCCCTGATAACGATTATTCCAGGCTGATGTAGGGAAGACATTTCATTGCTTACGTTTTCAGTCTATCCTTGCGGCTTGACGCATATACACAAGGACTTGCGTTGTCGTTGCAGCTCTTGCATGATGGTCGCTCGCCATTACACCGTATCTTTCTCGATCTACAGCTCAGACACGCTCGAGAAACTCTATCGGGTTTGGATTTTGCCTGTTTCCGTGGCCTCTCATCGTGTCTCTCCAGGCGAGGTATGGCTATTCCACTATTTCAGCGACCTTGTTCGATATGAGAGGAAACATTCAACGTCGCCGTCAGCCCTGCTCGTGCGTACATACTATACGGTGTCAGCAAGGCTCCCCAAGAAATCCAAATACAACACGAACCCGACTTTGGCAGGGTGCTCTCCACCCCCTCCTGCAAACCGCGCTTGTTGAGACGATGACATGTTTCTGCATACGTGGCGGTGGAAGTGGAAATAGGAGTAGAGCGTACTGGGTGCATGGAGCTGGCTGTGATGGGAATGCGAAGGAGCCGATGAGGTTTTGTACGATCGCCAACGCTGAACCCTGCATACAATGCATGCACTAGAGGGTACCATCCAAGGCTACATGAGATCTGATGGGAAAACAGCTCGGAGTGAGGGCAGGCAGACGGCCATTGGCTGGGAAGAAGGTGTTCCAACGGGCTGGCTAAGCAGGCCGGGGGAGCGTACTGGCAGCGACAGGCTACGGCATTGGATGCCGGCAAGGCCACATCCAAACCACGGCAGCGCAGGGTGAGGCAGAAGGACAGATAGCACGTGGAGGAGGAAGCACGTGACGTGTACCGAGGCGCTATAACCCGACGAGTACCAGCCCCGCCGCAGCAGCAGTTGACGCATCCGCAACGTCAACGGGATCTCATCGCCTGCTTACCTGGATTCCCAAGGTTCCCGCGGCGCGTGTACCTCTCCTAGTTTGGGCCCGCTATACATGATAGTACGCGAGTCTCGTGAGCATGGCCGACCGCAGCGCGCAGCAGGCCGAACAGGACTACTTCTCCAACGAGCCGCCGCCAAAAGACCTCCAGGCCAATGTCACCCTCGCCCGTGAGTTCATCCACCGCCACGGCGACGAGGGCCGGCGCGTCGTGCTGGTCACGTCGGGAGGCACCACGGTGCCCCTGGAGACGCACACGGTGCGCTACATCGACAATTTCTCCGCGGGCACGCGGGGAGCCACGAGCGCCGAATACTTCCTCCAGAATGGCTACGCCGTCGTCTTCCTCCATCGCCAGTTCTCGCTGCTGCCGTATTCGCGGCACTACTCGCACAACACGCGCTCGTTCCTCGACTACATGCGAGAAGAGGACAACCGCGTCGTGGTCGACGAGAGGCAGGCGGCCGACATGCTGGAAGTGCTGCGCCGGTACACGCAGGTCAAGCGCGAGGGTCGGCTGCTGATTCTGTCCTTCGTAACCATCACCGAGTACTTGTGGGACCTGCGCGAGGTCGCGCAGCTCATGCGCCCGCTGGGCCCAAAGGCCATGTTCTACCTCGCTGCCGCCGTGTCCGACTTCTTCGTGCCGCGAGATCGCATGGTGGAGCACAAAATCCAGTCCAACGAGGAGTTCCACCAGACCGAGGCTGCCGGCGATGCCGCTGCCCGCACCGACGGCCGCAGGTTGGTCATTGATCTCGAGCCTGTGCCCAAGTTCCTCAAGCAGTTGGTGGATGGATGGGCGCCAGAGGGCATGATTGTGAGCTTCAAGCTGGAGACGGATCCATCCATCCTGGTGAAGAAGGCGCAGTACTCGCTCAACAAGTACTCGCACACGCTGGTCATCGGCAACCTGCTGCTCACGCGGAAGTGGGAGGTCGTCTTCGTGTCCGCCCTGGACGGCGAGAAGTGGATCCGTGTGCCTCGACATCGTCGGACGAAGAGTTTCTCGGGTGTCGCCTCCCTTGTCGGGTCTGCGGATCAGTCGGCAAAGGAGGACGAGCCCGAATCACTGTTGACCAGCGAGGGTGCAGTGCCACAAGGCGAGCCAGCTGTCGAAATCGAGTCCCTCATCATCCCGGAAATTGAGCAGATGCATACCAAATACATTGAAAAGATACAAGCAAAGACGGGGGACATCGTAGCTGTATGAACATAGGCTAGCAATCGAAAGCCAGGACGACCTTTGTCCCTCGATTTTCCTTCACTTGAGCTGCCTAGCTGTACGGCGGCGCTTGCAGTACAAATGAATTCAAGGCGTTGACCGCGACAATGAATAATGAGAGACATTGAGCAGCACAGGAAAGTGCACGACAAAACCACAAATCACGGGACCAAGCCTATTTCCACTGGAAATTGCAATCCCGTCGAGGTTATCCACAGAAAACTCTTGAAACCTATCGTGACAGCGCCCCATACGTAGCATAGACATGGCGACAGCATCGTAAAGACGAAAATCGGACGTTTGCCGAAGCGGTTAGCTAGTGGTACCGAGAAAAAGTTGAACAGGTCAAGGGTGACAAAGATGGTTATTCCATTCTGTGTGTCCTCTATCTATCTGCTTACGGACGGGATGAGAAGGGTGCGCAATCCTGAAACGGTTGCGCACGTGACTGTACGGACATCTGGAGTTATCCCGTACGGACACATGCTTTTATTTTATTTTGGCCAACGGAGGGGGTCGTTTGGATTGTTTGGGGAGGGGATGAGGATTAGGACGAATGTTTGGATGCCGTCAATGTTTGCTGGGCGGGGCAGTCAGTGGTACAGGTTCTTGTAGTACATGGAGGACATTTTGGGAGGGGGATATACCTTGTTGCAACTGTACCGTTCCCTCGGTGTGATCCAAATCCTTTAGTGATAGCAAAAGCATTTTTAGGCTATGCTTGCACGATTAATTAGGATACGAAGTATAAACCCAAGAAAAGAACCAGCTAGTAGCTGAATGGCTATTAGCACTATCTTTGGGCAGGGACATAGAACGAGTGGACAAAGGTAGTTAATTATAGTGAAACTGAAGGCCTCAGTTAAGATTGTATGAACTATTCTTGTCGGTGAAATTTGCGCCTTCATCCGATATCTTTACGTTTGAGCCGAGGAAAATTCCGGTCGACGGCCCGGCCCCTCACTGCCGCGAAGCTAGGACCTTTACTTCACCACTGGATACGCGATCGATGCTCTTACGAACACTCCTTCAATATATGAGCTGAATGTCAAAGCACGTCGTCATCTCGGAGAGCATCCGCTGGGACTAACCACAAACGGTAAAATCTGAAACCCGTAACCCAACATGCCACTATACAGTCGAGAGTACCTGGGCACGATACACTCTACTGAACGTTGGCTGTATTTCCACCCCGGGGTCCGATTATGGCTGAGACGGGGTGTACTCAACGTCAGGACTCGGTGGGTGATTTGTCGAGGGGGAGTGGATTCCGACCCGAGCGATGCAACCTTTCCCAGTATGCGCCCAGCCTTCAAGTTCCTCGGAGAGGCCAGTGCAACGCGTTGAGAGCGAGGTACGCAAGGTATACCCATGAAAGGCTCGCTACATTTTGTTTGCTTTTTCTGCTGCAGGTTGCAGTTTCTCACCTTTTCGAAATCAAAGGTCATCTAACATCGAATTTCCATGTTGATAGTCTCACTCTCCCCAGCAAGACACGTCTGGTGCTAGTAATTGGTCTTATTAATCCCGTGTCTACGGTTATAAAGACGAGAATGTAGTTACATTCCAGTTGACGTCGTGTCACGTTCCCAACGCTACCTTTCGCGCGCAGCAGTGAGCACATAATAGCTTTGCGTGACGGCGGGCTTTCTTCTAGCTACAAGTGTGAAAGCATGTCAATCTTCTTTCGACGATTGATGGCGTTCAACACTTCCAGGATCCTCGCTGACCTCGTTTCCGGCGACAGCGGGATGATCGGCAAGACGCCTGCTTGTTTGAGAGACGGACGCCTCTCATCTCTCGTCCATGACCCACCGATAAATGGACTACCATCCCTTGCCTAAACCGATTTGGTCGCCTACGTCGCCCTTCTCAATACAGACATACCTGCCCTCAGGTTGCGCACTGTTTATTGGACAACACAGCAAGTGCGACATGCCGAATCAAGAAATGGGCACCAACATCTCTTCGCAATCTACAGGGATCAATAGCTGGAATCTGGGAGAACGGTTCTACGTAACGTTGAGCCCGGCGTACTTCAGATGCCCCGGCCTCCTAACACGGTGGGCCTGGAAAGCCACCCGCCCTAGTAGACATTGGATATTGGAGACGGAGTGTCCTGTCACCCCTTGACACCATAACACGGCACCTTGGAGCACGCTATATACCGTGTTTGACCTGTTGTCTTTCCTTGATCTCGCTCGGCTCTTTCGTCACCACACTCGTTCATTCGACCTTCGTTTTATTTCGCGCTCCTTGTCCTTTCCTATCCTCGAGTAACATCAACGTCAAATCGACCATAATACCCACCACCCTCCATTCGTTACCTCTGAGCTGGACTATGTCGCCTTTGGAAAACCCTCAACCGCCATCCTGCATACTGACAGACACTGCGAAGCTGTGGGACGAACTGGAACTCCGCGCTGTGCAAAACACAACGAAGCGGGAGATTGTCTCTTCTACCTTTTCCAAGCAAACACAGGGTTCGAGTGAGACCGTATTGGGCATAGTCAAGAGCTATGATCCTCTTTCTTCACCCCAAGTGCCTCGTCCACCGCCATCGGCCGCAGGAAGTCCGCGACACGACTTTGGCTTCAGCAGTCCTCAAAAAGCAGCACATGGGAATTCAGTCACCAGAGTCGCGACTTGCAAGGCATGCAATGGACCTGTCCTTTCTTCACCAGGCGTCTGCGAACAGTGCAACAAGATCATCGTCCTCCCCGCGCCATCGGGAGAAAGCACACCTCCATTGACACCAGCCTCCCGGAATTTCGCTTCAACCGACCTAATCCAACTCGAAAGGGCATTGTCCTCAGGCATCACCACACCGACGCCGTCGCCAACAAGAAACAGGTCGCGCCTCACGTCCTTGACATCGATCCAGCTGGCCGATCCACCAGCCAGATTGAAATCATTCCGCCCACCTCCAGCACTGCGAGGAGACTCCGCACACCCCCCAGCAGAAGCAGGATCCCGCCTTCGCAACCACTCCCTCACAGATCCCAACGAACCCTTCCTCCGCCTCCAAAATTCGCGCAAACCGGCACCGCTCTCGGCAGCGCACCACCCCCCAACACCAATAAGCCGGCCATCAACATCGCACTCGCACCACTCCTCGCTTCCGACACATTCCAGGCCCATTTCCTCGGCAAACATAACGACACCGCCGATCCCTATCTTCACCCCGATTTCGGCACCGACCACGCGTCCCTCCACGGGTCACGGAAGCGTCACGTTCTCCGAAACAGGCATCCTCTATCCCAACGGTGTATCCTCCACGACCCTCACGTCACCCACTTCCTCGGCCGTGGGGTATCCGCTACAGGAGACGACCAGTGCGTGGGATAATTGGGACAGCGATGAGGAGCGGGAGGAAGAAGAGAGGGCGGGCTTGGTGCGGTATTGGCGGGAGAGGAGGTGGAAAGGTGGAAAGGCGAATGCAGGAGGTTCGGCAAGTGCAAAGGAGACGAGGGGCAGGAGTGCCAGCGAGGGGTATAAGGGGGGAGAGGTGGGCAAGAAACGGTTGGGGTTCGTTAGGGTCATTAGCTGTGGGTGCGGAAAGGGGGACTGATGAGGCTTTTGCTGATGAAACCAAAGGGGGAGGGGGGTATGTCAGCGTTTCGATGGGAGAGCTTTGTGAATGGGGGGGTTTTTTTTCGTATACCAGGGCTGTGTGGGTACTGCATCTTGGGTATGGGGAAGGGAATGATGTTCCGGTTTGGGATTGGTAGCACTTTACGATGATATGAGATATGAGTCACGGCCGATGGTTTTGAAGTAGCATAGCGATAGCAGTGGGAGCCGCGTATGGAGTAGAGAACGCATATTGGTAATCACCATGTCGAGCAAACGCAGATACAGCTTTTTTCCACCACTCTTCCGAGTCCCTCTCAGTGCATCGCAACGCGCACTGCACGTCCCATGAAAGTTGGTGGTACTACAACAGCAAAGGCTCCTCTCACTACATCGTCCATTTCGCAGCGTCTGCAAAGCTCAGGTTCTCGGAATTATTTCGTCGTTGTGCACCGTCATCACATATCTCGAAGCGCCCTGTAGGGTATAGATTGGATCGGGACTGGAGGAACTTTCCGCAATCTGCATCTACCCGCTGTTGTCCTACACGGCAGCGCATCTCATAGGGCAGAGGGCAGGCATGCATGGCGTCGGGGAAGTACATAGGTGCATGCGTCTAGCGTTTCGTTAATTATGTCGTGCGTCGCGTCTCGTCTCGTTTCCGTGGAAGGGCTGAGCTAGACCGAGTTGAGCAGGTATTGAAGACCCGCTGGTTTCGGGAATAGTGAAGCTATCCTGCATGTAAGAAGCATTGATAAGAAAACTAGTAGATATGTAGGATGGAGTTGGATTCCGGACAAAGGTAAAATGTAAAGATGGGTACGTGTGCCCGTAAGCTTGGTTTCTGTATGTCTTCCTTGCGTGTGCGATTGCGATCCGATTCGTTCTATTACTTGATCACTTGCTTTGCTTCTATTGTACAGATCATCACAATGCTAATTTCCATGCCATGCATACACGCATGCAATAGCATATTGGATATTGTGCTGTCTGAATTGTATCCTGGATGTTTCTGTAGGCGAGGGTAACACACGACATGGTGATTCGTCACTGCTACGGGATAGTGGGTCGGCGAAGCATCATGCAAACCTCCGTAATTGTGCTTTCTGAAAAAAATCCCTGGGGGCTTGAATCGATTGGCAGGGAAAGTTTGGGGAGGGTCGGAAGTGCGGTCGTTGCCAAGCGAAACAGGTGAAGGAAATATAGGTAGTCGATTTGTGAGAATGGAAGGTTGTGTATTGGTGCCATGGAGTGGCGGTGTGGATGTGCAGAGGGCTTTCGCGATTACGAGTTGATGGTGAAGGCAGGTAGCCTTTTGTCAAGTTGTCATCCGTGTGGGAGCTTCAATAATCGGAGACGAGTCGCTATCATCAGGGCGGTGTGGCGCTCGTGGCTGCAGCAGCCGAGCAGCCACCGGTATGTCCAACGCTCAACTGGGAGACACGGCTGAGGTGAATCAAGATATTTTTGCCCATCTTACCGATGAAAGAAATTGACCAGCCGTCCTGCCAGTTCATTTTGGCCTCACAAGCGCTTTCTATATTACCGTGGTTGTTGTTTTTGACTCGTCATTTCCACAAACGATGGAATTCGTATCCGTCCTGAAACCGATGTGAATGTTTGCTCAGCTTCGTCGTGGATGTTGTGCGGCCGCCAGCATGCCCTCTGCAGGCTCGTAACGGATCGAAAGGAGCGGTGAGGAGAGGCTGAACTCTAGAAATGGCGAGAAAGAAGAGGGCGAGCGAGAAAGCGAGACAGGTCGTATTCAGGATCTACCACGTTCAAGGAGACGAGCAAGCCAACCGAGTCGCGAGGTACCGACCATGTGTCATTGGGTCTTGAGAATCGTAAGCCATCTCTGGTCCAACTTGTCAGCAATGGTATTGACCCAGGCCTAGTGGAAATGCGGTGATAGCTTCTTCACCAAGTATTCGAGTTGCAGCTTCGACCGAGCGGCCTCTGATCCGAACAACCTGCTGAACCCACTTCACCCGTCAATTACACCATGTGGGGTGCCTTCGCCCCCTCCTCAAACGGGCGTTGTCAATGCAAATCGACAGGCCAAGAGATGGAAAAGCAACAGGCAGCAAACGCGATCGAAAAACAAGAGACGCAATGGTGCGTCAAGTGATGGCAAGGGGTGCTCTCATTCGCTCTCGAGCTCTCCATCGCTCCAGCTGATGGCTACGCCACCGATATCGCCTCAGCCTTCATCGCAGACCATCCTTCCACGAGATGCGAAGACGGGACAGGTGATACCGATCCCCTTGTCGGAGGTTGGCAGAGCTTCACGGTTTGGCGACAAGACGCTCGAGAGCAACACATGCAACGTCTTCGAGGTTGTCTTGCAGAGCAACGAGTCCACGGTTTGCCCTGCATGTGCGAAAAGTCCTCGGAGGGCTCGGCTGCCAGCTCATGCGCGCGGATGCTTCGGCCTCAGCTAGGTACGCCGGCGAAGTTTATCAATGCAGGGCTAGACGATGGCCGGGAAAGAGGGATACGGGGTCTATTGATTGCTATATATAATAAGTACAATGAGATTGCACGACGGTTTTTTGATGATGTTGTTGTTGTTGTTGTTTGTCATCGTCGGCGTCGCCAAGCTGTGCTTCTATGGGAGACATGGGCTATCAGGCGTGCAGGCGGAAATGGCAATCGACATGAAACCTATAGGAATGGATACGAGTTGATGGAAGGGGGGAAGACAACGCGCAGGGGCCCCGATGATGGTCACTGTGAAGTCATGCCGTCGGCAGAGACGGCAGGATGCGGTAGGAGGAAATCCGCAGCGCGGCTGGAGAGGTGGGCTCACGCCACAGTTGAGAAATCATCCGGCGACGGGCCGGGAGAGAAGCTTCTCCTCGACGTAGCATTGCATTATTGCGAGGCGCAGAGCTTTAGATAGCACCGAGTACATGGTGTGTCTACTACCACATACTACGCGGGTCAGATGCCAATGTCAGGGTCAGGGGACCAGGGGCAGGTGCGACTACGTGGGTGACGCCAGGCCCAAGGCGGCATAGCGTATCGAAAAATCAAAAATTGCGGGGTCGACTCAGACAAGTCGGCGCCGTTAACGACAGCGCGCTGGACACTTCAGGGGCTGGGTCGCAATGCGATGCTTGTCCATGCTCTCAAACCCTTCGAACCATTCACTGACAGCCTGCCGGATCCCTGGCGTTGGGGGGTTCCGTCTCCTCCGCGCCGGCGTCATGACGACAAAGCCAGCGTCCCCAAGCACCACCTCGCGGCACTCGAAGAGCCCCGAGCGATCTGCCTGCCCTTCTCCCCGTACCGGCACGCGCCCCACAGCGAGGCGTCACTCTTCGCCCGAGTCCGCTTGCTGGATGAGCCGCCTTGCCTTTGTCGTGCTCGCGCGCTCGTCTCCGACCCGGAATAGGAACACCCCCATGGGCCGATCTGTTTGGGCGGTCATTGCTTGGTCCGTGCCGTCGATGAAATTATCGCCTGCCAACTGGACCGCAGCAGCGCTGGGCTCTGTAGGGCGCCGTCATTGGACGACGGGAACTGGCGCCCTGCCTCTGCTTGCGTCAATGATTCGAAGGCGGAAAAAGGCGTCTAGCACGGCGTAACCACATGGCCATGCATAGATAGTACAAGAACCGCACGCCCTCGCCGCTGGAAATCCCTACTCCCTCTCGCGCTGTTGGCAGACGACCCCGTGCCTTGCCTCAGCATTCACTCGTTCGTGTCCTCGCTGGCATGTCCTTTCGTTTTCCATACTAATCTAATATTCCAACTCGACATACCTTCTTTGGCGTCCCGCACTCTCTTTTACATCCCCAACACCAGATATCTACTACTCACACCACACCACACCACACCCTCATAACCACCATCGTTTGGCCACTACGAGACCCTCGCTCCCGTTGTGAGACTCGACAGTAGGTGAGCATCCCCCCTTCCCTCCCCCCAGTCAGTGTTGCCACGATTCGTTCTTTCCGTCTGGTTGGGCTGCTGCTGCCTCTTTGGCTCAACCCGCCATCATGGCACAACCTCTGGAAATGCGTCAGGCAGGCACCGCACCGCACCATCGGCAGTGTCATCGTTCCGCCCGTCGCCACGGATACCGTTGCAGCACCTCATCCAACCCTTTGTTTCTGCCGCTCATCTTTCCCCATCCCCTCCCCCCTTAAACTCAGCATTATATCCTGCATGGTCTCTTCTTCCCCCTTCCTTAGGCTTACCTTTGCTCAGATCTTTCACCATGAGGGCCGCTCTCTTTAGTCTGGGCGCCTTCGCCAGTCTGGCGGCTGCGAACATCATCTTCGATCGGGTCAACCCCACCTGCAAATTCCACTCTCTGGAGCCCAGCCGGTGCTTGACTGGACAATCATGCGCGGAGAACGACACGTAGGTTGCCACGTGACTGAGCACATGAGACATGAGACACTGACAGACTCGCAGATGCGAACCCAACGCCAACCACCACCGTTCGGCGTCTAGGTCTTTCCAAAGGAATGTCCCGGAGAAGAGGCAGAACCAGAAGTATTCCACTGATGGCCAGTGTGGTCCCGCACACGACAATCTACTCTGCGACCCCAACAGCACCGTCTACACCGGCACGTGCTGCAGCTCGTATGGATGGGTATGTTTTTGATTGTCTCAAAACCACATGCCTTGCGTGTCACTGACCTGGAATAGTGTGGTAACACGGCAGCCCATTGCGGTGACGGCTGTCTCTCCGGTTGCGCGAGCAAAGGAGCAGCATCCACCACAGTGGCTCAGTTGCCGACAGGGACAGCCGAGGCTCCCAGAGATGATGGTCGATGTGGAAAGGACTTCGGCGGTGCCACTTGCGACGCCAACGGAGCGTATGGCGGATGCTGTTCATCATACGGGTATGTACGTGTGTGTTGTCAGGTAACACCAGCTGACATGCGTCCCCAGGTACTGCGGCTCTACCGACGGCCACTGTCTCGTCGCGAATGGCTGCCAGAATGGATGCAAGGATGCCGCCCCCGCCACCTCTGCTGCTACCTCTGTTTCTGCTACTCGACCTCCTTCCACGACTACATCTGGCGAGCCTGTGCTGGGTGCGCCCACAAGCGGTGCCTCCAACCCTACCGGCGTTCCTACGGTGGACGGCAGCTGTGGCGCCAAGTTTGACAACACGGTATGCGGTGACTGGGCTCAGGGATCATGCTGCTCCATGTATGGCTACTGCGGAAACACCACCTCCCACTGTGGTGAGGGCTGCCAGTCTGGACCTTGCGTCAACGGTCCCGTCGTCGCCGCACCCGCCGCCAGCCCTGCCCCAGCCGCCGCGAAGCCCGGAACCATCGAGATCAAGGGTCGCTCCGGTGTTCCTGCCATGCACGCTGGTCTGATGCCCAACGGCAAGGTCGTCTTCTTGGACAAGGTCGAAAACTACACTGAGCTCAAGCTACCCAACGGACAGTACGCCTACTCGTCCGAGTACGACCCAGCGACCCAGAAACTCGTTCCGCTCTCCTACAAGACTAATGCCTTTTGCTCTGGTGGTATCTTCCTTGCCGATGGCCGATTCGCCTCGCTCGGAGGAAATGCTCCTTTGGACTTCATCGACCCTACTGTTGGCGATGGCTTCAAGGGCATTCGTTTCCTCAAGCGCTCTGCCAGTGATGCTTCTCTCGATGGCCAGGCCTGGGATGAGCCAGGAACCTCGCTCGACACTGCCCGCTGGTATGCTTCCGTGCAGATCATGCCCGACTCCAAGATCTTTGTTGCCTCCGGATCTCTCAACGGCCTCGACCCCTCAAAGCCTGAGAACAACAACCCCACCTACGAGATCTTGAACGCCGACGGTACTCCTCAGGGCGCCAGTATCAACATGGAGATTCTGAACAAGAACCAGCCTTACTACATGTACCCGTTCCTTCATTTGCTCAACGACGGCAACCTGTTTGTCATGACATCCAAGTCCGCTGAAATCTTCAACGTCAATGGTGGCACTGTCGTCCGTACCCTGCCTGATCTCGCTGGTGCTTACCGCACCTACCCTAATACTGGAGGCTCTGTCCTTCTACCCTTGTCGAGTTCGAACAACTGGGCTCCTGATGTCGTCATCTGCGGAGGCGGACCTGTACGTAAACCCCTGCTACGTGACAACCTCATGGATGAGCTTTACTGACTGTTTTCCGATACATAGTACCAAGATATAACGGCTCCTGGTGAGCCTTCCTGTGGTCGCATGCAGCCACTTGCCACCAACCCAGCCTGGGAGATGGACTCCATGCCCGAGGGACGTGGTATGGTCGAGGGTACTCTGCTTGCTGACGGTACTGTCATCTGGGTCAACGGAGCTCAAGAGGGTGCCCAGGGCTTTGGCGTTGCCCGCGATCCCGCCCTCGAGGTCCTGATCTACAATCCTGCTCAGCCTCTTGGAAAGCGATGGTCCACTGGTCCCAAGTCAAGCATCGCGCGCCTGTACCACAGCGTTGCTCTCCTCCTGCTTGACGGTACCCTTCTCATCTCTGGATCCAACCCAGTTGAACAGCCCATACTTATGCCTGATGCGGCTAATCCTTTCGTCACCGAGTTCCGCAACGAAATCTACACGCCGCCCTACCTTCAAGGCAACCCGGTGCGTCCCTCTGACGTTGAGCTCTCGAGCAAGGACCTGAAGGCCGACGGCTCCACTTTCACCATCAAGTTCAAGAACCCCACCGGCTCCAAGGCCGTCAAGGTTTCTCTCTACTATGGTGGTTTCGTCACTCACTCCGTGCACATGGGCCACCGTATGGCCTTCCTCGATACCGAGGGCTTCAAAGCCGATAGCACCAGTCAGACAATCACCGTCAAGATGCCACCGAACAGGAACGTCGCGCCGCCGGGCCCGTATGTTGTATACGTCTTGGTGGATGGTGTACCTGCCATTGGACAGTTTGTCATGGTCTCGTAAGCGAAAGACGACTTCCACATTCCTATATATCATTGGCATCACTGGGAAAACGTTCTTCTTGGACAGTTTCACAAGCTGAAGTAAGACAAAAGGAACGTCATCTCTGGTGCCAGCTCGCTAGTTACGGTCGCGATTTTGGACAATAACGTTAATCGAAGCGCCTCTTTGCACTCAACTATCGGCTTTTGGCTTGGCTTTCTTACTCTTGTAGACGACTAGATTTTCTCTTACTATCTCGATATATACTTATTAGTATGTGTGACGGATGTATTGCATTGGTAGAGGTTCAAAGGGTACGGATATGCCGACATGGTTTCTCTTATTTTTGGGTAGAACTGGAACATAATTTCACATACAGTTTTCTTACCCCATTCAACCTACAATTACCACTGCTGTTCAGCTTTGACGTGCGCTGCGGCGTTAGGTCTGGTGGCGGTTTCCACGGTATCAAAAGAAGAAATTAGAGGCAATCTTTACTCTCAAAACTGGCTAGCTGCTTGGCTATTCTTCCCCGAGGATGCACTAATGAAACGGTCACGTTGCACTCACGTATATCCATTTGTCACACGAATGCTACCATGCGCAAAGAAAAACACCCCTCCTCTCATCAACTCCTATAGATACTATCTACTAACGCGGACGCGGGGCCTTAAACGACATCCTGGATTACAAGTATGACGGTTTTGAAGTCTCCATTTACCCCTTTCGGAAATCGACCCGCCGAGAACTTCCAAAGGTCCTTCTCGAAGCAACCTTAAATTTAAGCTCGGCCTTGCCATCGTTTGTTCGCACTCATTTGTTTGAAACACGTTCAAAGCCCGCGCACAGACTCGAGATGAATTGAGCATACGACCTCGACAAGGGTGTGCAACACCTTGCATAACAGAGAACAAATCGATGAGCGTGGTGAAAGTGCGGTGCATGTTTGGTGCATATCTTTGAACTGTGGCGCACGGCAGTTCAACGCAATGCCGTTGCGCCGCTGCGTCGAACGTCCAGGAGCAAGTGTCGTGATTGGGTCGAAATGTAGGTAAGCCCGACGAATTCGGGACACATGCCCTCCTCTCAATCTCCGTCACCCATATCTACCCAGGGCGCGACTCTCTCAATCCATCAATGGCCCTGAAAACCCGCACAGGATCTACCGCTCTATTCTGATTCGCGCCTTCTAGCCTCGGGCACCGCACGCGCGCTTTGCCTTTTGCTGAAAACGTGGGGAAGAAACCTCGTTTCACGCGGATCTGGGGGACGGTTCGAGGGCTGGCGCGCGCTTTCTCTGCGTTGGGTGATCAGGCGTGCCGGATAGGATATGGTTTATGCGGAGTTTGACTGTGCTAAGATGAGATTGATGCAGGTGGATGGTGATGTGATCTCAGGGAAGCGGGTGGTGATGGGATCTGTGAAGGTAAGCATAGGGAAGCGGGTGGTGGTGGCTGCTCAGGATGGGGGCCGACGCGGTCTCGGATGTGGAGTACTTTGCGAGTATAAAGTACGGGGAAGTGCCGTAAAACTTGATCTGCATCGCACTCTAGCAGTTGCTTCACACTCTTTTTACGATCTTGATCGTCGTCGTTCGTTTTTGTTTTGCTCAGAAGACTTTAGAAGAGCTTGGTCTCCATCTAGTCTTTTTCACTTCAGTTTACTATCCATCGCTCCTTTTCAAGAACCTCCTTCAAGATGTATTTCTCTACCGCCCTTGCGCTCGCCGGCACAGCTGGCCTTGTCACCGCACATCCCTTCCGTTCCTCACCGCTCTCTCGCCGCGCCGTCACTACTTTCCCGGCTGGAACATCCTTCGACATCCTTCTTAACAAGGGCTCCACGGACCCCAAGACCATCGCTTCCGACAACGAATTCTCCGTCATCGACATCGATCTCTTCGACACCGATGCAGCCACCATCTCCTCCTTCAAGTCCTCTGGCAAGAAAGTAATCTGCTACTTCTCCGCCGGTACGCGTGAGGACTGGCGTGATGACAAGGCCAGCTTCCAGAGCAGCGACTATGGCCAGGCGATGGAGGACTGGAAGGGCGAGAACTGGGTCAACGTGAAGAGTGATAACGTCAAGGCGATCATGACGAAGAGGATTGCGTTGGCCAAGGAGAAGGGATGTGATGCCGTGGACCCTGACAACGTTGACGGTTTCGTAAGTCTTACCGTTTCCTCCTTTTCCAACTTCGATTCCGAAGGAAACTCGACTGACCCGATCATCAGAGCGGCAACCAAGATGGCTGGGGCTACAAACAAGCCGACTACGCCGCCTATGTCAAATATCTCGCCCAGCAGTCCTCTGCCGCGGGTCTCGCCATCGGCCTCAAGAACGCCCTCGATCTCATCCCCGATGTCATCGATGTCGTCCAGTTCGCAGTCAACGAGCAGTGCCACGAATACAACGAATGCGGCACCTACAAGTCTTTCACCGCCGCCAACAAGGCCGTCTTCAACATCGAGTATGGAAGCAACAAGTGCGATTCGCCCGCCGGCGTTAACCTCACCATCCTGAACAAGAGTGCAGACCAAGCGTTGAACAAGCTGGGCGGCCAGTGCGCTGTTAGCGCTGCCCCGGTTGCCGGTGCTGCTTCGCAAGCTTCGTCTTCGGCGTCGGCGACGGCAACGAAAGCTGCGGCAAGCAGCTCGGTCGCCCCTAAGCCGTCATCGACAGGTGTGGCGGCCACGACGAGTGCTGCCGCGCCTTCCAAGACTTCGAGTGCCGCTAAGCCGGCCGAGACTGCTTCGGATGAGGAGGAAGAGGATGAGGATGAGGACGAGGAGGATGAGCCGCGTAGTGGTAGCAAAGGCTGGGGAAAGCACAACTAAGCCGATATGCTTTGTGGCTCGGTTGATCGATACAGGGTCGATGTTGAAAGTGGCTCAAAGCTAAAGATGTAAACTGATTCGCTTCTTATGTAGACTTTTAAATTCAAAACGCAGATGTTTGTCTGCTTTTCCCTTCGTGGATGGCGCTTGCATGCGTGCCAGCCATTCTGTTCAAAGGAAAGGGTACTACGATCGCGTCGGTCGGAGGCGCTAAACCTTGAGGACGCGGACACGAATCAATATAATTATATCCTTACCATCCGGTACCTTGATCTTCAGGGACTGTATCCTCACATTTTGTCGCCTTCGGATTTTTTCTTACAGTATTATTCCGTGCCAATCGTACAGAACAGGGTAACATCAACGGACATGGTATGCACACTACCAGATAAACAGTGCTGCTTATGTTGTGTCAGCGTGAGCTACCTCCAGCTATTTTTGTTCATCATCTTAGTACCTATGTACGGTAACATACAGCTTAGTCCAGACCCCCGCTTTTTCCATGACAATGACCCTGAGCTCAACCAACTTTACTCAAACTTCATATCCCAGTCCCCTCGAGATCCCCATCCTACTGGCTGGCGAAGTTCTGGACTCTCCATCCACATGCCAAGTCCAATCCAGAGGATGCCATTATCGCCATCCTTTCAACAAACCGCCCAAGCCGTCAATAATACTCGATTCCAGTAAACATCGCATTCTTCAATTGCCATCATCTGCCCGATTCCGACAGGGATGTCATGCCGGTTTTAACACGGGAAGTTCATAATCACCGCTCGTTAAAAATAGCGGCTTGCACCACCGTTGAAAACAAGGTGCCGTCGCATGCTCGCCTCACTTTCCCCTCTCGTTGCCGTGAGCCATGGTCGCTAGTCTTGCGTAAGCTTAATACAGAATACTACTAGTGCAGAGTACATTCTTCCAGTCTAGGCCTAGTGCCACCGTTCAAGTTTCCTTAGTCTCCTTCGCTGACTTATCGCTGTATGATAGAGTTCTTCTAGCCCGCGGACTTGCTAGATACAGCTCGTGCGTGCTGAAATGGGTTCGGTTCCTCCGACACTGAGCTGCCATTCCTTTTCGTCACTGCTTGCTGCCTGTAATTATGGGCAATTGCCTGGATATGTCGCTCACAGGGCTCCGATGCTGTTTTGCCTGTTGGCTTCCTCCCATCAGGAAAGCTCTCTCTCGGCTTCATCTGACTAGATTAACTCTGTTGGCTTCATCCGACCAGGGGTAGTTTTGCGCGCATAGATGAACATGGCCGTGATGGCACTATAAAAGAACCAGGCTCTCGGTATCTGGCAAACCCCATGTCAAGAAGATTGTCGGCAAGACTATTTAATGACGGGCTGCTCCTCATCGTTGGAGTTGTTGCCTACCGTCGTCTCCCCTTTTCAATAATCTGTTGAGTTCAACATGGTTCTCTCCGGGCCGATTGTTGCGGCTTCATTGGCCTCGATTGCTGTCGCTACACCCTTGAATACGAGACAGAATGGTAGCACCCCCTGTGCGCAGGTTGCCTCCGCGGTGGCTGCGCAACCAGACGCTGCAACACCGACTGTAGCTGCTGGGTTGGCCTACGAATGCATCACCAGTGTGCCGATCAAAAAAGATGCCGCCTTGAAGCTGCTCGAGTCGGTTGTGACGTACTTCAGATGGCAGTCGAACACGGCCTTGTTGAAGAACCCTCCTGCGGAGTACGCGGAGAAGGTTCAGCCGGGGGTCGATGTTTGGGGCGACCTGGAGACAATGAAGTTCAATGTCGAGAATGGCAAATACGCCAACGAGTTTGAGGTACATCTTCTTGTCCGACCCTTCTTGAACGAGGAGGAGCGCTGACATTGGTACCAGTTCGGCTACGGTCTCTACAATATCTCGCAGAAGACCCACGATGGCCATTTCATCTACGTCCCTGATTCCATTGGCGGCATCTTCAACTGGGCGCGACCCGTTCCCCTCGTCTCTGTATCGTCGGACGGGAAGGAACTCCCCAAGCCCTATGTCTACTCGGACATCTTGGCCGAGTCCGTCGGAAGCTCGTCGTTCAAGCCCTCGGCGATCAGCAAAATCAACGGTCAGAAGGCGACGGATTACCTTGAGAACTGGGCCCAGATTGGTTCGCTCCAGGATCGCGATGCTCTCTACAACAACGTGTTTTACGAGCTTGCCCCGGTATCCCTTGGGCCGACAGGATCCGGGATTGGCACGTTCGCCGGAAGCGGCCGTGGTCGATGGGTATGCCGGTCCTGCAACGATATCTCGTACATTGGCTAATATTCAAAAAGTCTTATCCCGGAGCCTCCACCGAGCTCGAGTTCGAGAACGGCACGACATACAAGATCGAAAACTACGCAAAGGTATTGGTGCCATTCACCAATGTCACGGATGGTGAAAGCCTCTACGCGAACTATTTCCAGAATTCCTCGGCGACGTCAGGTGTTGCCAGTGCCGCCGCCACAGCTATTCCTGCTCCTGGGTACCCACCCCCGGTCATCCGCGAGGACAAGAATCTGATTGGTGGCTACTACCTCGAGGACGACTACTCGGACATCGCCGTCCTTTCGGTGCCTTCTTTTGCCAGCAGCTCCAATGCATCCGTCGTGTTCCCGGAGGTTGCGGAGAAGTTCCTTGCAGCGGCCAAGAGCGCCGGTAAGAAAAAGCTCATCATCGACTTGTCCGCCAACGGTGGAGGAAGCGTCCTTCAGGGCTACGATCTCTACAAGCAGCTTTTCCCCCATCTCGTCGATCATGCAGCCGCCGATCGTTTCCGGGCTTTCGAATCGACCAATCTCCTCGGTCGATATTTTTCTCGTATATCAGGGACACTTCCGCGTGTCGACGTTTCCCAGTCGGACAACGCAACCCTCTACCTTCTGGAAACCGAGGTCGTCGGCTCCATCTTCAACTACCGGACGGATCTCGATGTCAACAACCAGCCATTCCCCAGCTGGCCTGCGAAATTCGGACCCGTGGAGAGGAACGGCGACAGCTTCTCCAACCTCATCCGCTGGAACCTGACCGACGTGTTTTCCACCCTATACGCCGGCTACAGCGTCCACAACTACGAAGGCTCGAACTACACCCAGCCCTTCGCCGCCGAGGACATGGTCGTCGTGACGGACGGCTACTGCGCTTCCACCTGCTCCATCTTCTCCGAACTTGTGCGCCAGCACGCCGGCATCCAGTTCATCTCCCTCGGCGGCCGTGCAAAGACGGGCATCACGCAAGCTGTCGGGGGGGTCAAGGGCACGAACAACTACCCATGGGACTACATCCAATACCTCGGCCAGCTCACCATCACCGATCTCACCAACGGCACCGCGGAAGCCGCCGAGCTCAACAGGACGCAGCTGGGCGAGTACTGGGACAACACCCCTTTCGACCGCGCCTCGGCCGGCGCTGCCATCGGCGTCAACTTCCGCGACGGCATCCGCGACGGCGACGCAAGCCAAATCCCTCTCCAGTTCGTCTACGAGCCTTCGGACTGCAGGATCCTGTACACCAGAGCCATGACCGTCGATGCCACGGCCATCTGGAAGGCGGTTGCGGATTCTTCATTTGGCGGTACGAGCCGCTGTGTTGCCGGCGACCTGGCTTCGGGCGCCACCGGCAAGCGCCGTGCGAAGAGGGAATTGACGGTGCAGGAGAAGGCACATAGCCGCAGCGTGCATCGGTGGAGGAGGGATCTGGAGGTTGAGGATTATCCGCTGGATGTTTATACGGACCTGGGTGGGGTGGATCTCAGCATGAATGGCATCATGTGGCCTTGAGTGTTGTTGGTGGTTGCTGCGGCTCAAGCGAAACAGTCATCACCACGTGACCATTGTGCATGATGGAAACGGGTCGTCATGAATCTCGGTCTTTTCAGCTGCATTCTCGAACCATGTACATGGGCAGAGTTCTACTTGTTGCACTGGCACATGTTCCATAGCCATGTTCCACACCCATCCTTTGCTATTCGCTTGTCCACAGGAGAGTTGTGACATTGTCTGGGGGTATCATCATCAACAGGTCAATCCATATCCTCCAAGCTGCTCGCAACTGGCGCCTGCCCTTCGGCAACCATGATGCCGACCAGGCACTCGCCGAGCATGTTGTCCCAATTCACCCACGGATGCACCTCCATGAACAGCTTGCCGCCATCTTTCCCGGCGGCCCTCCTCAGCTCACCTTCGCCCCCCGGATGAAACGGAAGATAGGGCGAGAGGTTGTACACCTTGCCCTGGTAGCTTGACCATGCGGGCTTGCCTCTGCGCCCGTTCTTCTCCTTCAGCATCGATGGAGTCACGCGGATCAGCGAGGGCACGCCGGAGAGGTTGTTCCCCGACCGCTGCAGATTGGCCCAGTCGAGCGGCGAGTGGCCGGGCGAAAGCAGGACCTTGTTCCGCGCATTCGGCGGTGTCAATCCACCGTTCGATGTGGGAGGCCCTCTGTTCGGCACGGGACCACGAGCAGGCAGCGGGCCGGTGGTTGGCACCCGCATGGACTGCGACGGCGTGGGCAAGGCGCGTAGATTCGAGAGGTTTATCCGGGGTGGCGGGGCCATGAGGGAAGCGCTCGCAGGCTTCACGGGAGGTGCCATGGCCGCTGCAAGGCTCGGCGCCCTCTGCGCCGAGTGCGCCGCCGGGAAAGACGGCGGAGGGAGGTCGTCGTCGTCGCTCTCGTGCCCGTCGAGGGCAAAGGTGGGTGTGCCGTTCTGCGCGGCCTTTGGCGTGCCGCACGGCGAGTCGGCAGGCTGCGACTCGTCGGTTTCGGTTTCGCCCTCTGTTTTGGCCTGCGCCCGTCCTGGGCTATCGATTTGCGACCGCTCGGATCGATGCTGGTAGAGCAGCACCGACAGCGAGAGGGCGAGCAGGGAGACGGCGACGAGCATGTCGTGCGTGGAGCGGAAGAGGCTGGCCGGGCGTGTCGCGAATTGCGTCTTCCAGCCCGCCGCTTGCCTGTTTACATGCTACGTGGTACTTATCGATAGCTGCGCTTTGCATGACCCTCACCTCGGCCTCGGTCCAGGTCGTGGAAACGCGCTCATGCTCAAGCTGGCCTAGCCCGCCTTCGGACACCACCCCTCCTTCGACTTTCCTTCTGGACAGATACGACCCTCCTGCACCATGGCCGAGCTGGCGTCCCCGTCATTGCCCGAGGGCATCTTCTCTCTGCTCGATACGTACGTGCCTTTGGAGCACAGCCACCGCTCCAGGCGCATTTGGCTGATGGGGACAGGGACCTGTACAAGCTGACGATGCAATGCTGCATCCTCCAGTACTTCCCCGACGTCTGCGTGACGTACGGTTTCACCAATCGCACGCCTGACAAGAGGCTCAGCCGCGCCGCCTTCCGGTGGCTCCAGGCCCAGGTAGACAGTCAGTATGCGTCCGTCTCTGTATGCGCAAGGCTGACCCCCGTCCGGAACTGGAGGGTGTGTCGCTGTCGGAGCAAGAATTCGCGTTTTTGAAGCACACGTGCCCGTACTTGAACGACCAGTACCTCGACTTCCTCTCCAAGTTCCGCCTGCACCCCTCGAAGCAGCTGAAGCTCGTCTTCACCGCGGCCGGCGATACCGGCGCGGACAGCGACATCGGCGACTTCAGGATACACACCGAGGGGCTGTGGCTGGATACCATCCTCTACGAGATACCGCTGCTCGCCCTGGTCAGCGAGGCCTACTTCAGGTTCTGCGACAAGGACTGGAGCCATGCGGGCCAGGAGGAGAAGGCCTATCAGAAGGGTGTGACGCTGCTGGAGCAAGGCTGCATCTTCTCCGAATTCGGGACGCGGCGAAGGCGCGACTATCGCACACAGGAGTTGGTGCTTCGGGGATTGCGTCGTGCCGAAGCCGAGGCTGGGCAGAAGGGATGGACGGGCAAGCTCACGGGTTCGAGCAACGTGCACTTTGCCATGAAGCATGGCGTGCAGCCTGTGGGGACTGTCGCCCACGAATGGTTCATGGGCGTCGCGGCCATCACGAACGACTACGAGCGCGGAAACGAGATCGCGCTGGAATACTGGACGTCGACGTTTGGCGAGGGCGTGCTCGCGATTGCCTTGACCGACACCTTTGGCACACCGGCGTTCCTCAGGGCCTTCAGGCAGCCCCTTCCGGGATCCGCGACGGCCGATGGGGCGAAGAGGACGTATGCCGACATCTTCACGGGCGTGCGTCAGGACTCTGGCGACCCGTTGGACTTTGTCAAGACGATGCGCCAGTTCTACGACGAGCAAGGGATCGAGGACAAGAAGACGATTGTCTTCTCCGACTCGCTGAACATCGACCTGTGCCTGACGTACAAGGCTGCGGCGGAGAAGGAGGGCTTCCAGCCTACCTTTGGCGTGGGAACCTTCCTGACCAGTGAGCAACCCGGGCGCCGATTTCGACCGCATACTGACAGGTCCAGATGACTACGTTTCCGAGTCGACAGGCACGAAGTCGGTGCCGTTGAACATTGTGATCAAACTATCATCCGCCTCGGGCCGCCACGCGGTCAAGATCTCCGACAACATGGGCAAGAACACGGGCGACAAAGACACGCTCCAGGAAGTCAAGCAGCGGCTGGGGTACACGGAGAAGACGTGGGTGGGCGGCAACGAGAGCACGCGGTGGGGAACGTGACGGGCGTGTTCGCGTTCTGGATGTTGCGTCCCCCCTCATGTGCATCGTCTGCCTGTTGGGCGGCGTCGGGGGTTGGACAGCGAATGCGACGGTGTAGATACCCAATCATAGAACGGCGGCGCTCATCGCTGACCAACCATGTCTGTATTAAAGTTATGTAAGGCTGAGCTTACGATGTGCTGCCGGTCGGATCCTGACCTGACCTCTGCGCAATGTCCGTACGCGCGTGAAGTGAATTGCATTGGCTGGCGTTGGACGCTCGCAACATGTGCAGAATACAGCATCGGCCCGTGGCGAGGACATGGACATGGACATGGACAGGACGGAGCGAGGGAGGCTCAGACTCGGACGGTGAACAATGACAGAGGCTGTGAATCGAGCTGGGCCTGTGTCTTCACGGCTTTGGCTAGCGTGTCCTCCGTAGAGGTGGTCGGACCAGTTTGATCTCAGCCCCCAGACAACAACAACTTCCAATCTCTCTCTCGCTCTCTCTGCCCCGTCTTCTCCTTTGCATTGACTTTCAATTCCCTGTCACGAGTTCGACCATTCGCGCTCCGCATCCAGAGCGAGTGTCTCAGGAGTTCCCACCGTCCACACACAACCACACCACCACCACACCAGGCGGGTTTCAGCATGAGCGTAAGCACCCTGGCCACGGCGCTACCTTCCCATGCCTTGCCACGTTCTGCGCGACGTCTTCTCTGACCCCTTTTTTCCCTCTCACCACACACGGAATTGACTGACGCGATGGCATCACAGTACGGCAACGGCGGCTACCAGCAGATGGGCTACGGCTCCAACCCCTACGACCAGCGAGAGGACGGTGGACAGGGCGGCCAGGGCGCACGATACAACAACTACGCCGAGGGCCGATACGATGACCGTATGTGATGAGGGACCCTCGAAAACGCATGGACGGCACGTCTAACCAAGGCAGCGAACGCGGTGGAGATGCAGCCGTACGGCCAGCAGGCCGGCGGCGGCGGCGCAGACCCCAATGCCATCCTCAACGAATGCCGCGAGGTCGACCGCGCGCTCGACCAGCTCGATGGCCAGCTCGACAACCTGGAGCGCACATTCAAGCAGGTGCTGGCGCGGCCGGACATGCCCTCGGGCGAGATCACAAACCTCAGCTCGCAGATCATGACGGGCTACCGCGCCCTCGTCACCCGCGTCAAGAACATCAAGTCGAAGCCCGAGTCTGGAAACCCGCGAAACGCCCCGCAGGTTGGCAAGGTCGATCGCAGGTTGAAGGCCACCATCAACCGGTACCAGAACCTCGAGTCCGATTTCCGACGGGACTCGCAGGCTGCGGCCGAGCGCCAGTACCGCATCGTCCGCCCCGATGCCACCGAGGATGAGGTCCGACAGGCCGTCGAGGACCCCGAGGCTCCGATTTTCCAGCAAGCTGTACGCCCCCTACCCCAACCAACTGATCTGCATCCATACTGATATCCGCCCAGCTCCTCAACTCCGACCGCCGCGGCCAAGCCTCGTCGACCCTCCGCAATGTCAAGGAGCGCCACGAAGCCATCCAGAAGATCGAGCAGCAGATGGTGGAGCTGGCCCAGCTGTTCCAGGACCTCGACCAGATCGTTATGCAGCAGGAGCCGCTCGTCGAGAACATCGAGCAAAAGGGCGAGGAGATCCATGAGAACGTCGTGCAAGCCAACGTCGAAATGGGCGGCGCCGTGGAGAAGGCCCGAAGCGCCCGTCGCAAGAAGTGGTGGTGCCTGCTCATCTGCGTTATCCTCCTCATCATCATCGCCATCGTCGTGGCCGTGGTTGTGGTCGTCAACAAGCCCAAACAGTAAATACGCGCCGTTTCCTCCCACCTCGATACCCACATCACATCACACCATGCCTCCTTGCACCTCCATATCCACCATCTTTTTTGTCTCTCCCGTACAATTTTTAGTGCTCTCAAGGCCGGCCCGGTTCTTTGTACAGTAGCCTCCGGTGGATATGTATGCTGACCTCTGTCACTTTTTCCAGGAATGACAAGCCAGCGTAGTCCTGTTTCCCAAATTGCCCCCGGTATTACCCCTTCTTGCTTGCTTCATTCGGCGTCAAGGCGCGTGAAGTCGACCCTACTGTTTTAATCGAATTTTTTGGGGGGGCTCCGTTTTTGATCGGGAGGGGCATTGTTACTCGTGGGCTCTGGCAGCTGCCAAATCGCAGTGCCGCCTTGTGGAGAGAGTTATCATGCAGCGAATAGTATTGTCATTTTTTCTTCCATCGACTTGTAATGCAATGCCGTGGTGTTGTGATGGGAGTGGGCCTTTGCCAAGGTAAATGGGATGCCATTCACTCCCATAAAACGCCAGCCCTCGAACACGAACTCGGACGGAGCGACGATTTACATGACTTGGGTAAAAAGATGGAATTTGGGAATCATTCTAGTGGTGACGACTTTGTTTAATTACAACTTCAGACATCTTCTTCCAGCACACATGATTACCACTAGATACACGGTTCGAAAAAAACACCGACTCCTCACCTTGTACTCGACAGCTCACTGACGTTGGGATCGTAGTTTCCGGTGCTGGTATGTTGCGTTGTCGACAATTCCGAAACGTCGGGATGATACACTCCTCCACCTGCAGCACCTGTATGCTGCGGCGAGCTCAACTCCGATGTGTTTGGGTTCGGTGGCGGTGCGTATCCTGCAGTCTGAGAGACTGGGCTCACCGTGTTCTGACGCTGGATAGGGTCTTGGGCATAAGGAGCAAAGTGCTGCTGGTGGTGTCCTTGCACGGGCTGTGCGTATTGGGGCTGGGGTGTTTGATGAACTGAAGCTTGTTGGTTGTACTTCTCCATCGGAATAGGCTGGGGCCCGTTGCTCGTGTACTGAGGTGGTGGATGGGAACCATGAACATTGGTCGTTGCGCTCGCGCGGTGCTTGTTGAAGTGGATGATCAACATGATGGCGGAGAGAGCCCATGTAACACTGCCAGATTGTCAGTCTTCCACCTCTCTCTTTATCGGCACATCATCTCGGTAGGACGTACAGCTGGACAGCAGCAAACACGGCGCCGGCAGCAAGGGCACCGTAGTACGCGGTGAATGTCGTCTCGTCTCTCTTCTCCACGCCCCTCCAACCCAGATCCCTCTTCCCGTAGTACGAGCATGAATATCCATATCCGTAGTAATATGAGCACGTGGGTGCTGCCCATATTCTTGCAAGATTGGCTACGAGGCCCAGATCGACGAGCCAGAAGATAAGCATCCAGATATGGAATGCGAGGGCAATGTACGCGTTGTAGAGTTTGTGGATGAAAAGTTGGGAGGCGACTAGGTAGAGAGTCACACCGAATGTACAGAGACACTGGGCAGTGTTAGTGATCATCTTATTGCAAGAAGAAATTGGAGGTAGTTGGGAGGGAAACGGTTCAAGAAAGAACGTACGACAACAAGGCTAAAGATCAAGGCATTATAGGCAATCCAATGGATACCATAGGCATCAAGTCCCAAGACGACGATGGCGAAGACGAACTGAATGGCATGGAGAGCGAGGGTCCAGCGCGGGACACGGACGACGTTTGGTGGTGGTTCGGCGTTGAAGTTGACCATGTTGAACTTTTGCCCCAAAGCTTGTCTTTGCGAAATGAAGCGACCAGGACAAGGTACGTTCCGCTGTATCTGGCCAAAAAAAAATGAGAGGAAAGTACTTCAGAACGCACCGGACCCACGCGACCGCCCGTTCAAGTATAAGAGAGAGAGGGAGAGAACGATCAGCAGAGTCACCCACTTGCCTTGGCCCTCGTGTGTCGCCAGACAAAATCACCATGTTTCTAATTCAAGCCATCAGGAACCGAAAGGACGCTCAGTCGCCTGGTCGATACCCACATTTCTTCGTATTTCGCACACGCTCCATCCATACGAATATCGTGACGTTCACCGCAGATCCTACTTGGTACTAGCTCGCTCGTCTACTTGCATATCCGCAAATGATCACCGTGCCAGATACGACAAGCTTTGGCGAAGTATTGGCCAATCAGTGGCGAGCATGGTGTGACGATATGTGGCGCAGGTCGTGCGACGGTGATGTGGGATGCACACGTGACGACGGAGTTAGGGGCGTTAGGCTTGGTATCAATGCATAGAACCCAAAAACACCAAGAGGCTTAAGCGGAGGCCTGCGATTTGTTGGGGCCGCGACGTGGGCTGATGGGGCTGAAAAGGATACGAAGAGATGGGTTCAGCTGAAGGTAAGGCCTGTTATCGGCGCCTGTTGAGGGCCAGGACGGACGTCTGTAGTAGAGAACGAGAAATGACTTGCAGTCGTGTTGTATTATATTTCTTAAACCCCTCCGGCCGCGCTTTGTAGCTTGCGGAACTATGTGTTGAGCGTCTTGTAGCGCTATCTATTATTTCGGCTTGCTAAAGCATTGCAATACTTACCCTGGTACTGTATATTTGCCTTAGTTCTACATCAGCACCGCATGGACCTTGGTAAGTCGGCGAATCTAACACGAGTAACACATGTTACGCTTACATATTCTGCTTTCGTGGTTCTCCTTGCCCGGCGGCGCGGGTTTGCGTGTTGTGCTTATCCATGGTAACCGACCTGAACATTAATCCAGCCCTAGTTAGTGTTCGTAAGTAAAATCAACACCGTGAAGATAGTAGGATGTACTGCTTCCCAAAGTTTACCCGGACATGATCTCGGTCGAGGGGTGAAAGAGTTAGTCACGTGCCTTGCCACATGCCGGGTCAGCGCCCTCGAGCACGGAGAATTATTTCTCCAGACCCGCTTTACAGAACGCCACATCCTCCAATGGAACGACTTCATCGACTTTGCGCTCCCGGGAATACCAAGCTAGTACACGGACCTTCAACCTAATATTAACGTTACCATCACCGCACCCGCTCAACGACACGTGCTTCTCATTCAGCTTCTACATCGACAGATTATAGTTCCATCTACAATGTTCACACTGCCAGCCAGTTCGAACAACGCCCATGTCTGATATAGACTAGCCGATTACGAGAAGCGATGGACTGGGCTTTCGGTTGTCGTATTCGTGCGTTCAGTTACAGCGTTCACTTCATTGGTATTTGGAGGCAACTCGGGGAGTGTTCCTAACGATTCAAGTTCTTTCAACGCTTCATCTTATTCCCTATGTAAAGTTTGTAGAGACTCACATTGGTATGGTGGGGTGATTGTTTAACGTGACCTGAGAAGACAGGAAGGAACCATCTGGTTGGTCGAAGCTCACCTCTCTGATCGGACGTCACCTCTTCTCCTACACCATATATTTCGTCGCCACCACGACACCTGTCGACCATAGAAGGATAAATTCCCCTCTTTGGTGTCGCCCATATGTCGGCTATCTTCAAAAGGTATCTGCACACATAAAACAAGGCTCAGCAATGCAGTCGACGCAGTCAGGTGTACGCTTATCAACAGTGGCAGAGTACGATGGCCTTTTGATGTCACATGTTATTGACACATTTTTGTCCGAGATTATCTACACATAGCTACGGGCTCCGATGTGAACTTCAATAAAGCCCCCAACTACCTAATAACAAGAAAGGGCATATAATTACTCGTATCCGACTGGTTGCGCTAACCAGAAGGGCAGGGGAGACGCAAGATTTCCTTTGTCGTTCGAGATACAACGGACAACTACGCGCCAGTAAAATCCTTTCCCAACCGCGAGAAGCTTTTCACGAAGGCCAGTGCAACATCCAGCCTCCGTACGTAATCAATCAGTCAACGTCGTCCGACAGTGAAAGCTGCTCAAACTTATCCTCAAGCTGAGCTTCAATCTCGCCCTGATCTTTATCTCCCTGCACGCCTTGTCCTAGTCCTGCCCCATCGGCCCCATCTCGTACCACTTTGGTCTGCCCTTCTTCACCTGACCTTCCATCGCTCTCTACTGTCAACGTGGATTCGCACCCATCTGGCCCCTCAGAATGATGCATCATCTCGATTCCTCCTCCGGGCTGTACCGTGGCAGTGCATTCAGTTGACCCCAGTTTTAGTTCTTCTTCGGTCTGTATAGTTGGGAGAGTCTGTTCCATTGGAGTCAGTGTCGCTGCCCGTGCTACACTCTTCAACCCCGGAGGCAGTCCTCGCTCTTTCTTCTGCTTCGCGAAGATGGGCTGCAGTCCGGTCAATATACACGCCCCCACCAGCATGGTCTCCAAAGCCTTGCCCGTCGGTGGCCAGTTGCGGTTCACCACCGTCATTATGAGAGGCTTCATCCCCAACGACATCGGCAGCTCTTGTCCAAACGCCCTCTTTCCCATCGACCCCTTCGGGATATCTGTCTCCGTGACGATTGACAACCGGTTGTGGTCGCATCTCCTCCATTTTTTCGAAATTAGCTCCTCCTCTGTAAGCGCCCACCGATACTTTGAAATTGTGCGGAGCGCATTTGAAGGCCCGACGGATGAGTAAAACATCCTGTGACGCTCTAGCAAGTTTTTGTCAAGTTGTTCCTGTGTAGTTCCCTTGGGAGGAGCTATGTACCGACCTTCCATTTTGCCGCCTTCCTCATACTCCTCGTACTCATAATAGCACACGAACTCGATTTCATCCCTCATGATAAAGAAGAGGCGGTGGATAAGCTCTTCAATCTTGGACTTGGGGATGCGCGCATCGTTGGTTGGTATCAGGCACGTGAGGTACGAACGCTCCTTCACCTCGTACCATTTATCCGCATGTCGCCCGTTGGCTTCCTGACCCTTTCGCACCATCTCTCCTTGGGCGTCCGTGACCAGAAGTCCGAAGTCGTGGAGGCGTAGCAGGCCCGAGTGGAGGGTGCGGTCGGTGAAGACGGGATGTATTGCGTACGGAGTTATCAATCTCTTTCCCTGGACAAACTCACGGTTAAGTTCGACCAAGTCGGACCATCGGGTACAGTTTGTCCAATCCTTGATCAACTTGTCGCAAAAGACACAGCGGGCCATAAGAGCCGGTTTATAGTCCTTGAGTGTAATGTCGCAGATGTCGCAGATCGCAACCGTCGCAGGTGGAGGAGCTGGCTGTTTTGCGGGAGCTGGCCGTTGTGTTGACATCTTTAGGTTATTGTGGTGACAATATCGGGGGGTTAGTAGATGTAGGTGATACGTTATGTAACGATAAGAGCTGTGGTCTGTGATGGAGGCGGTGGGTTTAAGGCGTGTTGCGTCGAGCTAATTTTATGTCGCAGGTCTGGGTTTGGTCAAGGCAGCGGAAAGTTGCAGAGCAACCAAAGATTAGACCTGCACCATGCCTTCCTTCCCAGCTTGCTGATAACACGGGCGTTTGTTGTGATTACCAAACAAAGCACGATTTGTAGCCAACCACTTTATGAAAACTTCCAAAGCGCGCGAGCAGCAGCGAATATTAAGATCTTACCTCCTCAACGTGCAAAGGGGAAATAGTCACACACATTTGGAAACCGCGTTAGATGCGAAACTCTACTTCTGCGATGTCGGATGTGTGGGAGTGGGTGGATGAAGCTGCCAAAGACGTCCACCACCGCGCAATTTGTACCTCTCTACTTTCGCGCATGTGGCGTTTTATAGCTGTTGAACGCTCTCCATCCTACGGTCATCCCCAATACTAGCATCATATACTGGAGGGCACCCCACATGCTTAACAATCCAACGAACCAACGTCCCATCAGTCCCTTCGGAATTACCTGATTGTATTTAGTCGCCTCCACTGTCAACCACATTGTCCGGGGCACTAGTCAAAACATTGCTTCCAGTTGGGTATCCTCCCCTCACAGGAACTGGAGTCTGCAGCCCCTCCGTACTCTCATTCGTCCTCTCAATACCCGCTTCACACATATTTGACTGACTTGAAAGCCTCCTTCGCCGAAGCGTCGTAGGATAGATCGTACTTGGAGATACAGGGGTTTCGGTCAGCCGCTGGACATTCTCATCAGCCTTCTCGCGGGGCATATCCGGATATCTACGATACAGCCCTGCGTACATATCGTCTCGAAAGTTGATAGTGTCACAGGCTCTATATACGCTCAGCCTGGGTGCACCTTCCAAAGGATTTGAGCTTGCAAGGTGCTGAACATGAGGATCGGAGGACGAAATTTCCGAGCCTGAAGCATGCTGTTCGCGGTTCGTCAAATGGGTCGAAGACGCCAATCTGCCTCCAAAAAGTCGTGGATATACCGGATCAGCTCTGATCCTGCCCTCTTCCTCCTTTACCCAGCGTGCGCGTGCACGCATTTGTTGTTCGGCGAGGGAAGAGGCGGTTCTGGTGCTGAAGACAGGTTGGATGTCGTCGAAGAAGAGTATGGCGATTGAGGCGACGATGGCCAGTATGGAGATGGGGATGAGGATGGTGGTTAGTGTCGTGATTAGGACGGACATGTTTGGATGGATGAATCGTTGTCGGGCTGTTTTGCTGGCGATTGTGGACGGGTTGTGGAGAACAGGGTATCATGTATTAACATGTTTATATACATTTGGAGGACTCTGGGTACATTTCAATATTGAGGGTATATGTGACAACACGATATTGGAGTGACGTTGTGGCTCGCTGGCTCGCTGGCTACGTCTTCACACTTTTTGTTGTCAAAGTATCAGGAGTCAGGCAAGACTATGCGATATCAATTGTATATTGTTTGATTTTGTTGTTGGATAACGACAAAATGTCAGAACGTGACTGCTGCAAACTGCTCTGGCAATCGAATAAGAAAGAAAAGATATTCAAGACGTAGTCCTGTCTATCTTCATATATAATGCACGACTCGCGTATTATCCTACATAAACACACCATCCATTGCCGAAAAGTCCTATGAGGAAGGAGCCAGGACCGGAAATAGCCCCAGGAGCAAACCGTACTGTATACAATGAGACTGTATTGCACGCTGATACTGTATATAACCGTACTGATGAAGAAAGTGTATTTTTAGATGAGGAAAATCCTCTACGCTATGAAAGCACGCATGTATATAACCCTGACACTCCGAGTACTCCGACGCATGGCTAACCCCCCCTATGCCCGTGGAGACCTAAAGCATGCAAAGAAACCCCCCCAACAAGAAAACGCCATGAGAAGGATTGAAAGACCAATGGACAAGACTGAAACCCCAGCTATTCCTCCAGAGTCGTGATTTTGTTCGTATCGTTTCGTATGTCGAATGGAGATCACATGTGTGTCAACAGTTCCAGGATGGAGCTTGACGGATCTATTCCATCACTTCGTTTCGGTGGGAACAGCACCGCTTTAATCAACACGATCTCTCGTCGGGCTGATTTCTGTTGTCCGATTTTTTAGGCTTGGAAGAGTGTGGCCTGAACTTCGACGCCTAGCTATCCGTCCAATTGTCGCTGCAAGGAGAGCCTAAGCCTTCGCCTCCGTACGCTTTGCTGGGGTTGCTAACATTTTTTCCAAGTCTTGTGACAACTTGGTGATGTTGGTGAGCAACTCTGACTGTGTGATGGGGTTGGTAGGCTCTTGCTTCGCGGCCATGTCTAAGCCGCTATCAACTTCGACGGCAGTCTACCTCTCGCGGATTGATGTAGATGGACTCTCATCTCCCGGGGATACACGAGTGTACGGTTCGCAAGAGGAAACGGAGCTCTCCGACTCTCCATGGCTCAAGTCAGTCAGGTCTTCTTCAGCCTCCAGTGCGGCCACCAACAGTTCCTTGGCAGTCACGAACTGGCGTTCTGTCTCCAAAGATGCCTTCATCTGCGCAGAGTACGACGCCTTCGTGACCGGATTCAACTTGAAATCATACTCGAACTTGTCCTGCCATTGCAGGCCCAAGTGGTACGACTCTTCAGCTTGCAACTGCCAATGGAACATCATTTCTTGTACAAAATTGTCGGGCGCAAACCCTCCAAGTTGAAGATCCAGCTCCAGTTCCTCCTTGTTCGCGATGTGTCGGACTGCAACGGAGGTCCAGTGGTTGGACTCCAGGAGCTTCCGACGAAGGCTGAGCTTTTTAGCACCAGTCCCTGCAAGAGGTGGGTGAGATTTCTTGGCCTTTTTTGGTAGGATGTTTGGTTTGGCCTTGATCTTATCCGGCTTCGAGGCTTTGGCTGTGTCTGACTTTTCGATAGGCGTCTTTTGGGAAGTCTCGAGAAGGCGCAGCTGGAGTCGGTGTAGCTTGAAACAGCACGACCCTAGTGCGAGGATGGAAAGAGAGGCAATGAGAAGAGCGAACATCCAGCCTATGAATGTATCCTTGTTCGATGCAGGAATGTACTCAGAGTTAACGGAGAGAAGTGGTGGCGAGGGTTCACGGGAGGTGTGGATCCATCCGTTCGTAGGGATATCCATCGGGAGGGGCGACAAGGACGGTACCGGGGAGCCGACATTAGATAAACGGAGAGGTGATGCGGTCGTATGCGTTGGGATATTTCCCACTGCAATTCCGGGCAGATAGGATGCACCTACGGAATTGCTAACAAGCTTCCTGAAGTAAGGTACTGGAGCGCCGTATTGGACCCAAGGACCTATACACGCCATCATCGAAGCAAACCCGGCGAGACCAGTTACAAGCGGATTTTGGCCCCAGTTCATCTGGTGGATATGGTTGGCTGATGGGGCAATGAAGGGCGCGTTAGGATTGGAACCGTGCTGTTTCGGCACACCTCCGTGGGGTTCTGCATTGATGCCATTGCCAATGGCGAGGGCGATCTGAGCTGCGGCGTCTGCCATTGTATGTGCGGCTGTGTGCAAACTTGTGCCTGAGGACAGTCGATGGCGAGGTTGCGGTTGCGGTTGCGGTAGCGGTAGCGAAAGCGGTTGTTTTGTGAGCGCAGGTTCAGAAAGCACAAGTTGTGGTCAAAGTTGCGCGTGGGTGGGGGTGTGCGAAAAGGTGACAGAGTGAAGCCAGATTCGAGGGCGGGGCATTATATACTTGGGCACGTGGAAGTGCGCAGGGGAAATCGCCGTGCATTCATCTATAGTCCGTGCGCTGGACTTAGCGTGGTTTTGCGCTTTCCCCAGACCCACGATAGGCAGTCGCTCACCAGCACGATAATTCGCTCACAAACGGAAAGAACTAGCTAGCGTGCATCGACTGCCTGATGCTGGAAACGACGTCTCCGGCTTATCGAATCACAACCTCGACGGCGACCTCGTTGCTCCAGCCCGCTTTCGAGTCCGTCTCTTTCCACGCTCTGGCCGTGTCGATTTCGAGGACGTTACCGTCCCCGTTGCTGATCTTGACGCAGTGTGCTGGAATTGGCCGTCCGAAGATTACGGCCATGAAATCTTTCTCAATCGAGCGTTTCTCGAGGTCGGAAATATATAGGCCTGCAACACGTTAGTCTCTTGCTTTATGCAATGATATCTGCAACAATCCAGTATCTTTACAACATACCATAAATACCTAGAACCTTCAATGACGTCCAGATGCGAAGGCGTCCTGTCTCTCGATCCACGTAGCTATCGGTGTTGACGATTCCAGCTGCGCCTGCCATCTTGCCCAAGACACCCAAGTTTGCGACTGAGATGTTTGCAGGACCTCCTGCATCATGCCTATGCTCCAGCTGGAAAGTTTGTAGCGGAAACGCGGACAGAATCTCCCAGCCGCGAATAGGGAGCTCCAAGTGTACAAATGCATTGTTTTCCTCGACGTTTGTCGGCTTGGTGAGCTGGCCTGTGGTATGGTTTCTGATGATATATGTACCTTGCTCGGCTCCAGGAAACTGGTCCAGGCCAACGAGCTCTGCAACGGGGTGCTGAGTGCAGTTAAATAACCCCACAATGCTAACGCCCGAGCGAGCCATGCCAACGTAGGTGTCGATCTTAAGCAGAGCAGCATCATCATATGAGTTGTAGGCACACGAGCTCTTGCCCACGGTATGGGTCCTGAGAATGACCGTGTCTCCACGAGGGGTGTTACCAGTCATCTGATTGATGAGATCAACATCATGCTGCCCGGGAACGTCGGTGATGTATATCGGCCCTCCGGACACACAGCGAGCTGCAGCGTGGAATGATGCCCATTCGTGCGACGTCTGAAACATGTCCCAGTCGGGAAGGATGTTGAGATATTGCGTTAATATAGAGTTATGAGCATTGCAAAAGATGTGCCAGGGGTGAGACGCGGGAACCTCAGGGAAGAAGTCGTCCGAGTTCCTGAGCAGGATCCTAGGCTTGTTGGAAGGAAGTTGAGAGTGGAAGATGATCTGCGGTACTTGTGACATACAGGAGATCGCTTTGGCGGAGAAATACCGCAGATGGCTGATAGACCAGGCATCTTGGTATGCCTGAATCAGGTCGCGGCGGTCATCGGCACAGTCAAGCTCGTCGACAAAGAATTGTGCATCAGTCTTCACCGAATCGACGCCTGTAGAACTGAGGAATTGGTAGAAGTCGCGATAGAAACGATCGACATCCTCCTTCGCCACTGCCAGCATCTTCCCACCAGAAACACCGTCTCTCTTACAGACTTCGACTGTCTTATATTCCTTCGCAATCTTGCCTGTCGATGAGATTCCACCCCAGTAGCCAAACTGGATATTGTTAGGTTTGGGTTCCGTGAGCTTAGCAGACGTTTGGCAAATGGCCGAACTTACCAAAGCGTGCCAGACGGCAATGTGTTTTATGTTCTTGTGCTTGTTGCGGATGTCGGTCACCGTAGCTTTGAGGCCTCGTGGAAAACCAGTCTTGGTCGCCTCAAACTCCATCCACGCGTTTTCAAATTGATCGCCCCCTTCTTTGCTCAAAGACTGCCAATTGTCATCGATAATGAGGTTGGAAATGTTGATGTCGTTCTTGGACAAGGAGTCCAGCGCTTCAAAAATCTTGTCTTCATGGAGATTCTGCCCCAACCCATTCCAAGTGCAGTAAGCTAGGCCGTCGTACCAACTCTGCAACCATTCTGGCTTGTAGTCTTTCATGAGAGCCTCTTCCTCCGCAGCCATCTCGCCAGACGCAACCTCATATTTGAGAACGAGTCTTCGAGCGTAGTACATTGCAGCGGCTATGGCGGTCTCCAAGCTTTTCCCCACAGAGACGGCGAGTCTAGCAATACCATCTTCTTCGCTATCGTTGCGTGATTCAATTACAATGTTGCCAGTGCCGTCGTGGTGGAGTGTCGTGAGAACATCGTCAACACCACTTATTGCAAGTACCACCAGATGTGATCCATCTTCGCGTTGAAATGCCGCAAGGATGCCCTCTTTGTCGGGCGCGAATGTGTCCTTACCTTGTCGAGGTGCGATCCAAGGCGACCATAGACGCACAATAGCAAACCAGCGAGAAAAGTTTGCCGGCTTGCCTAGCTTGTTCTTCGTAGAACCGGAAGTTTTGCCTGATGCAGCTGTTACGGGGCTTGTGAGTGACCATAGCAGAGTATCCGGAGTGTCGCTACGCTCCTCCTGAATGTTGATATAATCTGGGAGGCCACCAATGTAATGGGGAAGGTCGTTTTTGAGCTTGTCAGCGGACTCGTAGATGATGCGGCCGTCTGCGGTAGAGAATTGCTGATTCGCCCATTTCCATGGCTCGTCTTTCGATGCTCGGAATGTGATCGTAAAGGACATGGAGGATCCGTGTTTCAGCGGCCCTCCTAGTTCAAGAGAAAACCATTGCCGATGTATATCAGAGCTTGTCTCTCCTTTTACCGCAATCTTGGAGTGTCAGCCCGAGCACTCTAGCCTTCGTATGGGCATACCAGGCTTGGCGGCGATTCAAGAGCGTTCAAAGTCAAGCTTGTCCACTTCTCACGGTCTTCGTAGTTTGACCATAACGCAACATCCCAATCCCTTTTTGTGGAGCTTTCAAGGAGAACGGTAAACTTGATCTACCCAACGTTAATTCGAGGGTCAAGAATCTGGTAGCGGTTTCGACAGTTTGATATGATGGAGAGTCGGTGCACACATACTAATTGTTTCTGGGGGGAAATGGTCGTTGTTTGACCCAGAGGAGGGTTGCAGGTAAGCTTGGCATACATGGTGAAGAAGATGACGCTGTGTTTAATCCAAGAACGGATTCCGGTTGAAAAGATTCCAGGAGACAGCTGCGTACAATCTGGCCGGAATGTAGTCGCTGAAGCTTCCAATGCTCGGAATGCTGCGTCTGAAGTGAGGAGAGGCGCGAGCAATGTGTTGTCAAGTGACGTCTACTGGGGCAAAGTGGAGACGTGTAAGGGTGACCAATCGGCGACGTGCCAGGGCCGAGAAGCTCGGACGCAACGCGGGACTTTCTGGTGTGTCGGTACAATCGATATAGCTACTCAGTAGAGCTCGACCTCAGCTACGACGGCAGCAATGCCACTACTACGACGCCTAACGCGTCCCCGGCCGTACGCATGCCAGCAATGCATTCGGGGCCAGCGCGCTATATCTGTATTGGACCGACCGAAGAAGAAATGGGCCGGTGCGTCGAGGGAGGATCAGCCGACGGCGCAATGGGAAGAGCAGGCTTTGAGGATCCGAACCGGCGCAGAAAAGAGCATGCTGGAGATACTGGAAGAGCGAGGGTTTGTGAAGGATATCGCAGGGTAGGCGCATCAAGCTTCGTTATCGGGAGGATGCTCACAATTGAAGCCCGCGCCAAAATCTCGACTTGCTCTTGACACGAAAACGAATCGGTGTCTACGTCGGCGTGGACCCCACCGCACCCTCCCTACACGTCGGACACCTGCTCCCGCTGATGGCGCTGTACTGGATGTACCTCCGCGGCTATCACGCGGTTACGCTGGTGAGCGACTCCACCCGACCTCGCGCGGCATTGTGGTTGATGATGAATAGCTGGGTGGTGGCACGGTGCAGATTGGAGACCCTTCCGGGCGGACGACTGCCCGCGCGCATCAGGGGACAGCCGCACAATCGATCAATGTGCAGAGCATGTCTGGCCAGCTGGGAAAGCTGTGGACGAATGTGAAATGCCTGGGCATCAAGCACAACCATTCGGTCGAGATCAGCCGGAAGCAGTCGCTGTTGAACAATGCTAATTGGCTGCGGAAGCTCAGCGCTCTGGACCTCATGCGAGATCTTGGATCTGGGATGCGTCTGGGCTCTATGCTCGCTCGCGACTCGTGAGTACCGCAACGTAGTCTGGATTGGGAGCAAAACTGACCGCGTCTCAGTGTCAAGATGCGCATGGAGAGTGGCGATGGTATGGCCATTTCCGAGTTCTGCTATCCTCTCTTCCAGGCCTACGACTGGTGGAATATGTATACCTCCCATGGCGTGCAATTGCAGCTCGGTGGCTCCGATCAGTATGGAAATTTATGCGCTGGAATGGATTCCGTGAACCACATGCGCAAGATCCATAGCTCTTCTCGCGGGGCCGAAGATGACCCAATGGCTGCGACCTTTGGTCTCACCACGCCTCTGTTGACAACAGCTTCGGGTGAGAAATTTGGAAAGAGCGCCGGTAACGCTGTCTGGCTGGACAAACAGATGCTCAGCTCTTTCGGCCTGTATCAGGTAACGACTTTGAATTCGAATCCATCCATGGGACGAATGCTGAACCATGTGCAGTACTTCCTCGGCATCGCCGACGCGGATGTAGCCCGCTACCTAAAATTATTCACCTTCCTTCCCCTTGACCAAATCGACCTCACCATGCGCCGGCACGAAACGGACCAATCCAAGCGCGTAGCCCAACACATCCTCGCTCGAGAGGTTGTCGAGCTCGCCCATGGAGCCGCAGACGCGAAGAAAGCCGAAGCCGCGCACCGAGAAGCCTTCGGCCAAGGCACAAACACCTTCTCTCTCGGTGCCCTCAGAAAAGCGCTTTCTGAAATCTCCGAGGCCGAAGCGGTCACGAGCGGTGCAGTGGAAAACAAGGACGAACGAGAACAGCAAATCTTGGCTTATAAGCAAGCCTATGCTGCGTCCTCTACTCCACAGACTATCGCGGGTGCGACGGCTAGGCCACCGAAGATTAATAAGACGGATGTTGTCACGCTACCTCTTAGTATGCTTGAAGTGGGGTCCTTCCCACGCATCCTCCATGCTGCCGGCCTTGTCTCCACGAGAAGCGAAGGTCGTCGTCTGATCGACAAGAAGGGCGCTTATGTTGTGGTTCCCAACTCTGGATCCATCGAGAATCCGCGTGGCTTGAACTGGACTACCATCCCAGAGGCCATCAACACCACAGACCCGAATCACTATTTGGTCAACTACGAGGCACTTGTGCTGCGATCGGGGAAGTCGAAGATCCAGGTTTGTCGTATCGTGACTGAGGAGGATTTTGTGGCTGGTGGACTTACATGTCCAGGATGGGAGGAGTTCAAAGCTAGGAGGGACGAGGCGGCTCAAAAGAAGCAGAGTTGATGTGTATTTGGTGTGTACATCATCATGTGTGGATATTTGTATTATAGTGTAGACATGAATACCTTGATCGCTCAAAACTCAGTGCCCTCGTGAGCACTACTTTATACACCTCCACACCTGAAATCTTATGCCGTATGAATCATGGCTATGAGTGGGATATCGTAACGGACAAGCGCAACGCCGTCGCCCAAAAACATAACAACGCCTGACCAGGTCCCATTCGCCTTTATCCATGCAAACCCACGCATGCATCCATATACTCAAAACACACGCCTCGTGTCTTCTATGTCACAACAACATTCCCGTCTTCACCACCACCGCCTTGAGTTTCTCGCTGACGTCACGCACTGCAGACAATGCCTCGAACTCGACACCACCGCACACGTTCCGCAGACATTCCTCCCACAGTCGTTACAGCTAAACGGACTCCTACCCACCTGTCCATCAATCTCCATATCGACATCCATACCCATACCGTCTGTTTCGCTCTGCAACGGCGCGTCGCAGTCCTCGCAATACGGCACGCTCGATGTCTGCGGAGGCGGCCGTTGCTGCTGCTGCTGCCGCTGCTGGAAAATCGGCGCTTGCACAGGCGGCGCAGGCAACTTCCAAAATGCATGCAAGGTGGACTTTTGCGGCTTCTGGACCACGGGTGCCGAGTGCTGCGCCGGAAGCGTATCGGAAAGGATGGGTTCGGCGCGGGGATTCTGGCGTTGTGCGGTGAATAATTTCTGGATTGTGTTCTCTGTCGAATCCAGTCAACACGATTCTCAACGGCAACACTGCGAAAGGCTGCATACCATGTATGGCGCGTTCATCAGGACGATTGTCGCGAACCCGTTTACGCGTCCGCATTCCCCAATCGCCACCCTTCACCCTACCCGCGCTCGAGAAGTTCCAGCTTGTGACTGGCTGGAAGGGGGTTTCAATTTCCATGGCGCTGTGGTGGGGGAACGGGGTGGGCGATTGGGCTTCGGGGGTGGGTGCTGATATGCTGGAGATGGAGACGGGGGAGAGGTCGGCGGAGCGTTTGCGCTTGAAACCCATTTTCGCTGGTAATTGTGTTTAGATGGGATGGTGAGAATGGAAATGGGGGTGAGGAAGGTGATTGTGGAATGAATGGATGGGAAATGGGGTATGATGGCAAGGCTGAGGGTGATGATGGAAGATATGGGGTGAGGCTGACCGGGGGCTGGACGCGAACGGTGGCGTTTGCGCGTTCCGGACGCGTAGAGGGGTGGGGCCGATACCTACACAGTATGCCCGCACATAGCCAGCGATCTTTCGAGCCGAACACCAACAAGAGTTTTTTTACCTTCTTCCCCCGCTTGTTAATCGTGTTTCATGTCAATCGTACTTGATATCCAGGATTAATTGTCGATGCTGGGCACTATTGTTGCGGCTGGCGCATCGCAAGTGGTAGTAGTCCGCAGGAACTTGTTGATTGTCTACGCAAACCATACTTCGATTCGATAGCATGTTCCCTTCATTCTCAAAAGTGCGAGGGGAAAAGAGAAGTTTTGTGACTTCACTCTTTGCGCTCAATCAGATGTGAAAGGCAACGTCACGGCGTGGCCGACTCCCACTATAGCTTCCTCGATGCTGCTGCTACCCCACTACCTACCCCGCGACTCCAGCTTCCCCCTTCACGACACCATCATCCAGCAACACGTCAGCCCTCTCCAAGCCCCGCTTTCTTCCCAACTATGCCATCAAAAACTCGCCGAGCAACCCACGCAGGGTCATGGTACACGTCGAATGGCCAAACCCTCGGCCAACAGCTTGACAGTTGGCTTGACCAAGTCCCCAGCTCAACAGTCCCCATCGGCTCGGTATCCTCCCAAGACGGTTCTGTCTCGATACCGGTCTCGGATGCACGAGCGATTATAGCACCGTAGGCTCCGAATTATGATGTCGTTGGCAGAGTAAAAGCTCATGATGCGCAGGCACGCTGGATACTCATACTCCGGGCCTGCAGCGGCGTGGGCATACAAGAGTGCTGACTGGGCAAATGCGCAAGTCTCTCGGCCATCATCGCATTGGATACGAATGGAACCTGACGAGATCACAGAAAACGAGTGTTTCTTCTCGGACCGTCACACCATCAATACTTCACCAGCGCCCTCGTAACAGGATGCGACTTGTACCAAACACCCCTGGGAGACCTCACAGTCGACAAAACCACCACCGCGCAAATACAGCAAGAACTGGAGCTCTCGGTCATGAACCAGAGAACAGATGAAGACGAGCATAGCTTGGAGATGCATCTGCCTTACATCTATAAGATGCTCTCACTGTGCCTTCCTCCCTCCCCTACCTCCTTCCCAGAATATTTCAACTGACGTATGTATGATGAGGCGCAACGCCAGCTTCCAAGCAGACCCCACCAGCGTTCCCCTAATTCCCCTTCTAATCGGCTCCACTTCCCGCAACACGGAACGCGTCCTCGGCCAAAAGCTCAGCCGCTACCTCTCCGACCCATCCAACATCTTCGTCATATCCTCCGACTTCTGTCACTGGGGCTCCCGCTTCCGATACACGTACTACAAGACCCCGGACAGCGCTAGCAAGCAACTCCGCAACAACGCCAGCTCCAGCGAAACGAAAGCGTATCCTATCCACGAGAGCATACGAGCCGTGGACTTTGAGAGCATGGATGCTGTGGAAACGGGAGATCACGACAACTTCTTGGATCAGCTGGAGAGCACGGGCAATACCGTTTGTGGAAGGCACCCGATTGGTGTCTTCATGGCGGCTGTGCAGGCGGCGGACTTGAACGCGCAGACCAAGAGTGGGAGGTTCAAATTCGTGAAGTATGAGAGGAGCAGTTTGGTGGAGGATGCGAGCGATAGCAGTGTGTCTTACTGCAGTGCTTTTGCGGTGCTGTGAGAAATGGTAGGAAGTCCGAGAGATGGGAGTAATGCATCAACACCCGCGCATGGCTAATCAAAGTCATGCAGACATACAACCAAGATCTCCTATGTAACTGTAACGATGGAAGAGTACAGATCCCACTTCACATTTCAAAGTTGGCAAGTAGCTTTCCACCTAATACAATACTCGTACAATTCGTTACTATCTATGCAGTTCTGGGTATACCTATTCCCTCCTCAAAAACTCCCCAAAGATCAAAATACAATTCAAAGATACTAAAAGACATGGCGCCGAGATGCCACCCTCCAGCCCTGTACCGAGACAAGGAAGTACTCGAGGCGAACAAAAGCCAGCCAATCTACCCACTTGCACCCGAAACGACCAAGGAGAGAAAACAACCTCTGGCAACGATAAAAATGCAAAACAAGAAAAGAACTTGACCACAATAACACGACTCCTCCTCGGAAAATCCGACACGTTATAGCCTGCGGAACCCACCCAGCGGCTTCGGCGTCCACTCGTCCGTCCTCGTCCGTTTGATCTTGTGGTACCTGACCGTCTTCTCCCTCGACGACGGCTGCTCATCCTCCCACCACGCCTCACCCCTCTCCTTCTCCCTGCTCTCCCACCCCTCATCCTCGTACTTCTCGCGCCGCTTGAACATCTCCCCGGGCCAGTGCATCGCCCTCTGTGTGAACGACGAGGTGCCGTGCGAAGACTTTGGACGCGTGAAAGTGGCTTTGACTTTGAGACGGTATTCGCGGTCGCGGTCCTCCTCGGGGTCGGACCGGATGGGCGAGTGGTGCCTCGAGTATGAAGGGTGGGCGGCGGTGGTGTACTTGTAACGGACTGTGCGGTCCCGGTGACGGTCTTCATCTTCGTAGCAATCGTCGTCGGAGGGGGCGTGAGAGTCGTAGCGACGCCGGCGGTCTTTGTCAGCGTACGAGTCCTTGGGGCTGGTCCAGACGTTGTATTTCTCCAGCTGCGAGGGCTGCCGGATGGTGAGTGCGCGGCTGGGCTTTGAGGCCTTGTTGTGCGAGGGCGGGTAGGGGTAGTCGTCGTATTCGTCGTCGTCGTAGATGTCCATGCGCTGGCGCTTGGAATCGCGGCGCACGAGTGGACGTGAGTAGTAGAGGTCTGCGTCGTAGGGATCGACCTCCCGGGCACGGGAGGTGTGGTAGGTGAAGGACGTCATGGTAGGTGTCCTTCTGCCGGAGTAGTTGTGAGGGTTTCTTGTTTGGGCGGTTTGGTCCGAAAGCGGAAGCGAGGTTTGGTAGTCGAGGTCGAGGCTGTAGTGGTCGAGGCTGTAGTGGTCGATGGTGTGCGATGAAAGTGTGGTGTGGTGGTCTGTTGCTGAACTGAAAACAGAAAAGTCGCAATGTGTAGACGTGCCGCTCTTTATATACTTGTGTAAAATGTTTCACTTGCCTTCTTGTACACATTACCAAGCTCCCACCCCGTCGTCATTCTTCCCCAACACCGCCCTGCAGGGCAGACAGGGGTGGGCACGGCCACAAAAGTGGCTCAAGGGAAGTGGCTCAGGCAAGTGGCTGAACACCCAACTCCGCCCTCCCATTTGTCGAAACGCGACTTTCGGCCGCTCCCGCGCATGCAGCGTTTCCCTCACCGCATGAACACGTCGGGTGCATGACGATGGATCGGGGCGCCAAAAATGTCCTGCGTTTCGTTTAAGCAGGCGGCTCGTGACGAAACTGGCGGGGTGTGCTTTTTGGAGGGGTCACGCTAGCTGGGCCAGTGCGGTCGCCACGACGAGGCAGCGAGAAGTCGGTGCTGGTGACAAGCGGTAGGTGGGGGCTGAAATTGAGGGTGGTAGGTGGACGTCGCAGATCCTGCCGAGTTATGCAAAGCGTGCCATGTCACATCTGAAGAGCTTTCACTTGGTCGGTGTGTCTGTTGGATGGCGCTTTGGCTGTGTTGTTGGGATGAAGATGGCGCTGTGGCAGACACTTTGGTTTCACTCAAGACTGACTGACGACGCGTTCGTGTCAGGCGGTCGGTTTGATTCATCGCCTGGAAACGGGACGATGGCGACTCATCCAGGCTTTGCTTCACCGGAGAGGACAGATTGTGGTGTGTAGTGGTGGGGAGGTGTGAAGTGTCAGCCGAGGGACGCTCGCGCACAGCCTAGTTTCTCGAGCGACCTGTCTCACGTCAGAGGAAAGCTTGATTCCCAGTGTAGTGGAAGCTTGGTGTCAAAGAACTGAAGGATTCGTTCGCCGCGACGGCGAATGGGACGTTCTGGTTAGGCCCCCCTCCGCAGAGCCTCATACTTTTTGTTGGTGGTGGGGGTTATACTGGGCGGCTTGCCACCGATCACCCTACCGATCAACCGGCGACATGGTCTCAAGAAAGTTGCTGGTGGTGGCTGCGATTGTTGCCTACAGTTCATTCGGTCGCAGTGTCCTCTGAACTACGCGCGTACAGCACTTTGACCAAGGTCCGCATGCAGTCCAGAGAGTCAAAGCGCGGACGAACAATTCGCTGCGGGGCAAAGTCAAAAGGCGTTGGAAACGGAGTAGCAGCGATGACGTGGACACACCTCCTATTCAGTTTTGCCTTGTGCTGGTCTTCACAATTGCACGCAGACTGTCAGGCGTTGCGGCATCGTGTGGGCGCAATATGAACACACCCATGTGGTCCAAGCTAGAGGCATAATCATGTATTTCATGCTCGTAGAGTATTCGACTCTATGCCTTCTGAAGGGCATATAGTTCCAACAATTCTGCCGTTGTTGTGATCCTCCTGTACTACTGCCTGTTCAACCCATCTTCGCATTTGAGAAGTCCATCTCAGGATGCTGCTTCTTGAACTGCTCGAGCAGATCCAGCTTCTTCTGCTCGTCGCTCGTCGGCTTGCCCATCTCCTTCTGCTGCTGGTCAAACATCATCTTCTCAACCATGCCCCGCGTGTCGCCGTCGAGGTCGCCGAGCTTGCTGTTCTCGGGCTGGATCTTGGACACATCGATCTTGGGTGCGGTCGTTACAACGTGGGCCCACCACTCCATCCCGTTGACCTTGTCGAGGTGCACGACGACTTCCTTGCCCGTGGGCGTGGTCTCGAGGGTCCATGTAGAGTCGTCCACGCGGATGGCGTGGGGAAGGTCGCCCTAGCGTGCTGTCAACGGTGGCGCCATGTGCGGTGTCGGAGCACATTCATACATCTATGACGGGATCTTGGCCCTTGATAGCGACCTTGAGATGTGTCTTGGTGATCTTCACGTCCAGATCGCGGCCTTTGTATTTTGCGTCGACGGTAACCGTCACATCGAGGTCCTTGATGGTCTGCGTCCACTTGTACGGCAGCGCGGCCTGCTCGGCATCCTCCTTTGCCTTTGCCTCTGCATCGAGCTTCTTCTGCTCTTCGGGCGACGGCTCGGTAGACATTTGTGCGGTTGAGTTGGTGTTTGAGGAAACCCTAACCTCTGTCATGTACTTCTTGGCACCGCAAACGTAGCCAATCACATGACATCTGCAGGAGCCCTTCGGAAGGGTTGTTTTTCCGCTCCTCCTGGCACTTGTTAATCCCTACGTTATGGATGTTGCATACTCAACGCAGTCCTCACATTCATTCGTTCTGTGTGTCCTTTCGCACTCCAACAGCCCCATTCTTCTGGTATCCACCTATCAACTTCTCATTGACCACCAAGCTCGCTAGGCATCATAGGTGCTGTACTGCTCAGATGCAAATGATGGTCAAACAAGCCGGCATCGAGTTCAAGCTGGTCTTCTTGCTCGGACGAGTACATGCGGAGGGTTGTTGTTTACCGTCTCGGTGCCATGTGAGTCCGGACGTTCCTTGTCACCAAAACCCGTCAATTCGAGTCGGCGGCAGGCAGGACATCATTTTTGACGGGAATGTGTCGCATTTTGCCGTCTTTGGTAGAGCTTCGACGTATCGTAGCCCTTGGAATGATGCCTCTCTTACCTTCCTCCCCTGAATTAACAGGACAATGGTCCACTCCTTTATCAGCAGCGTACCGTACACTTGTGAAATGACCATCAACCAAACGAGATTTTACGATTTCCCAGCGTGCCAAGATGGTTAATTGAGAGACTTGCATTATCGGGCTATGCCAATACGTGTAGGTCTTTCAAGCCCGCCCGACGCTTCTTGTGAGGAAGCAAAGCCGGTGTAACGGTGAATGTGTTTCTGCTTGGGTGTGGGGTAGGCACAGGCGTCATCGGCGCAACTTTGCGGTGGACCCGCTAATGCCCATAGCGCCTCAATACAACACATCCCGGAACCCTCACATCTCACTGTCCCCCCTTGCGCGCCGCCCTCTCCACGCCCTCGCCCGCCTTATTGCTACTACCGCGCTCGCCTCCCGCTATGCTGCGATAGCCGCGCGCCTGCCACCGAGTAGAGCTGGACCCCAAACACGAAACGGTCGAGAAACGCCCGCGGACCCTCGGCCATCTACCCTACCTGATCCATGGCGAGCTCCTTTGAGAAGTCGGTGAAGGGCGGGACGAAGATAAAGGTGAGTTCCGCTGCCATGTTGGTCCCCGCCGCACATGCCATGCTCTCTCAGCCATGCCGGCTGGCAGCCAGAAGCTTACAGCTTATCTGCGTAGCTCGCTGCCCCGAAATCCAAATATGTCGAACACATCCTCGTTGCGACGCACACGGGTGAAGCAGGCGTTGCAGAGATCTTCCGGGCACTGACGTTCCGGCTGCGCGATTCCACGTGGACGATTGTCTTCAAAGGTCTTATCATTGTGCATCTTATGATACGGGAGGGCGAGCCGGAAGTTACGCTCAAGTTCCTGGCCCAGAGCCCACGGCGGAGCTTGGCTCTGAATCATGTCACCGAAGGTAAGATTTCTCAACGTTTTCCGAGTCGAGAAAAGTCGGGGCATGGGACGCGCGGCGGTAATAAGCTATCCTGCGGTGGTTGGGGGATATCAGCATACCCAGGCGGAGCTGAGGGGAAACAACGACAGAAGGAGTGCGGTGTTGACTTTGCATGCAGCTCAAACCCAAGGCTATAACATACAAACCTACGCCGAATACCTCATTCATCGGGCGGTCGAATATGGCACAACACGGGTAGATTACGTACGCGGCGGCGAAGGCCGGCTCAAGCGGCTGAGTGTCGACAAAGGGCTGCTACGAGAGACCGAGAGCATACAGACGCAGATCAAGTATCTCCTACGGTGCGAGCCGTTCCATGATGAACCGGAGAATGAGATAACATTGACCGCTTTCCGACTGCTCACAATGGATCTGTTGGTGCTCTTCCACGTTATGAACGAGGGGACGATCAATGTTCTTGGTAGGTACTGTGACCGAAGACATGGCGCGTCGCTGACCAAGTAGAACACTACTTCGAATTGTCCAAACCAGATGCCCAACGAGCTCTGGCCATCTATCGGACATTCGTGAAGCAGACGGAGGCCGTCGTGCAGTATCTAGGCATTGCACGGTTACACGAACATTCAACAAGACTGGAGATCCCCAAAATCAAGCATGCACCCACAAGCCTGGCCAATGCTTTGGAGGAGTATCTCAACGACAAAGACTTTGAAGTCAACCGGAGGCAATACATTGCCGAGAAAGAGGCAAAGAAGAACGGGGGCAAAGTTACGAATGGTGCCAGCAAGGCACAAGCGGAATCGAAACCTGCACCCGCTAACCAGCTGGCTGCGGCACCAAAGCCAATCATGGAACTGCCATTGATCGACCTTTTTGGAGCCATCGAAGACAATCAACAGACCATGTCTCAGCCAGTCCAACAATACCCACAACAGACCGGTTTTCAGCAACCTGGTCACCAGATTCCGCAACAGACGGGCATGGGCTTCCAACAGCAGCAGCAGGCGTTCAGCCCGCAAAGCGCTCAATCGACAAATCCGTTCGCTCCAATGCAGCAACCACAGATGCAGCAACAGCAGCTACCCCAAATCCAGACGCAATTCACAGGTGCTGGCTTTGGTGGCTACACACCACAACCCTTTGGTCCCCAAAACTCCCTGCAACCAATACCTCAAAACGGTGTACCAGACTTCTCACAGCAACAATTACAGCAGTTCCCTGCCGTGCCCGAACTTCAACCTCAGCAGACGTCGACGAACCCCTTCCGACAATCTATGCTTCCACCGCAAGGTATTGGTATGCCGGAGCCAAAGATGCTCGGCAATCCCACAGGCGCAGCCTCACCCTTGAATCGCACAAGCACCAATCCCTTTGCAAAGCAGAATACTGGTTTCCAGTCATCACTCTCACCTCCAGGGCAATCGCCATTCTCCGTACCGTCCATACAAACACCACAGCACACATCACCATTTGCTCCACAACAACCACTGCAGCCCATGGCGACTGGCACGAACCCATTTGCACGCAACGCTTCCCCAATACAAGGCAGTCCGTCACCACAGGGGGGGCTTACTGTACACGCGACCGGCAGCACAAATCCTTTCCGTCAAAGCGCATTTGTAAACCAGCAGACCGGGCAAGGTTGGCAGAACAATGGGCAGGGCATGCTGGGTGGGATGAATGTGGACCAGGTACCCACTACGAGCGTCTTCCCTCGCCCTGGCCAGCAGCAGCAACATCAAGCGCCAAACTTCCTAGGATAGACCCCGGGAGTGGCGAAATACGCAGTTGTTGGCGTCGGAAGGGGCAATGTCTTCTCGTTACTGGATCTAGGGTGGGAAGTTTATGCGCCTGGCATGGCGTTTCAATGAATCGGTGATTTCTGGTTGGCGTTTTTTCTTCTTTGCCTGGGGCTTAGCATGCTTCAATAACGAATGTGGGTCGAGCAAATGGTGAGGTTATAATCGTTTTTACGTACGCATAGCGTGACTCGGGGTTAGTGTAATTATAGCGGGTGATGTGAATTGGATAAGAATGAATGGCTCAGGAGGCTGCAGTCTGATGCTATGAGCAACATTCCTACTTCACCCTTCTTGCCAAGAGGAGTCGCGTTTTCATGGTTTGGGTCGTATTACAGCCACATGCCACAGTCTGTTCACTCTTGCCACTGGCCTTCTTATTTGTCAAGACCCACTTTCAACCCATCTGATGGTTGAAGGAGGCTGACAAGTTCACGTGACTCCTAGATCCCCTGTCCTGACTAGTACTCCTCCTGCACCTCAGAGAAGATGAGCCTCGGCTCGCATCTTGGTGTCGAATGTGGAGTCTGTGCCCTCTCCACTTCTTCCATTTCAGCCATGATACCCTCAATCAGAGGGCCATGTTTACACTTTTCCTTTCTCGAATCTCCAATTGATACCCCGCCGTCTTTTCTGGCTCCTCTTCTTCATCGCGCAACAAAGTTTCAGCCATGCAAGGTAAGGTTTTCCTTGTCCCATCGTCACACGTGCCAGAGAACGGCCAATAGGGACGATCCGAGTGGTGATATTAATGCACTTCCTCATCACAGCACTCCCCTACGCGCTCCCCGCCGCCATCGCAGGCCTTGCCTATCTCGATGGCCGACACGGCTTGACCTTTGACTGGCCCCTCTTCTCCTCGCTGGTGCGCTCGCAGGTCGCACTACGCCTCCACGAACGCGCCGATGACATCAACCTCTTCTACGTTCTCGAGAAGCACGCCAAATCCGCCTCGACCCGATCCCGCCCTTTCTTGATCTACGAGGGCGAAACATGGAGCTACGCCGAGGCCTACGAGAATGTGCTCAAATATGGGACGTGGTTGAAGAGCAAAGGCGTGCAGAAGGAGGAGATTGTGGCTATGGACTTTGTCAATTCGGATGTGTTTGTCTGGGTCTGGTATGGACTGTGGAGTATCGGTGCGAAGCCGGCATTTATCAACTACAACTTGACGGGTGCGCCGTTGGTGCATACCATCAGGACGAGTACCGCGCGTTTGGTGCTGGTGGACGAACACAGTAGGGGAAACTTTAGGGAGGATGTGCTGGCTGAGCATGGATTCATGCCCCCTGAGGGTGAGCAGACGGTGGCGCCGGATGGACGACGGGCCACATATGGGTTCAATAGCGACCCGCATTCGATTCCTACCTCGGTGCAGAAACAAGCCAACCTCACCTCGAAATCCTCCCTGTTCGCTCCGGTCGCTCCAGCAACAAGGAAAGAACCTCAGCGCCGTTTCCTCGAAATCGTCTTCTTCGACAAGAGGCTGGAGAACCATATCCTAACCCTCAAACCCATCCGCCAACCCAACTCGGAACGGGGCGGCCAGGTCCGCGAATCAATGGCTATGCTGATCTACACCTCCGGGACTACCGGTCTTCCGAAAGCTGCGATTATGTCGTGGGCCAAAGCGAACGCTGCAGGCCGTTTTGTGCATCGCTGGATGCCCATAAAAAAGACCGATATCATGTATACAGCCATGCCACTCTACCATGCCAGCGCCTCCGTCCTCGGTTTTGGTCCAACAGTCCGTGCCGGAGCTGCAATGTCGCTCTCTCGATCCTTCAGCCACAAGACCTTCTGGTCTGAAGTGAGGGCGTCGAAGGCTACCATCGTCCAATATGTAGGCGAAACGTGCAGGTACCTGCTCGCTGCACCGCCGTCCCCGCTCGACAAAGATCACCATGTCCACACCGTGTTTGGCAATGGGCTAAGACCGGACGTATGGCAGCCCTTCAAAGAGCGGTTCAACATCTCCAAGATCTGCGAATTCTACTCCGCAACCGAAGCCCCATCCGGCCTCTTCAACAAGTCCGTCAACGACTTCAGCGCCGGCGCCTTCGCGCGAAACGGCACCTTCGTCACAGTCGTAATGGGTTTCGTCGCCCACATAATCCGCGTGGACCAAACCAACAACGCGGAGCCCCTCCGCCACCCCACCACACACCTCTGCTACCCGGCCGCCCGCGACGAACCCGGCGAACTCCTCTTCAAAGTCGACGCCGCGAACATCAACCAGAAATTCCAAGGCTACCTCGGCAACCCAAAGGCAACCAACAGCAAGATCATCCGCGACGTCAAGACCAAAGGAGACGCCTACTTCCGCTCCGGCGACCTGGTCAGACTGGACCACGAGGGCCGCTGGTACTTTGTGGACCGGATGGGCGACACGTTCCGCTGGAAAGCGGAAAACGTCAGCACGGCCGAAGTCGCAGACGTCCTGGGCAAGGCCCCCTCGGTCGAAGAGGCGTGCATCTATGGCGTCGAAGTCCCGCACCACGACGGCAAGGCGGGCTGTGCCGCCATCGTCTTGGCCGACGGGTCGACGGCGCCGGACGAAGGGACGTTGGGCGAGATCAAGGATGTCTTGGATAAGGAGCTGCCGGCTTTTGCGAGACCTGTGTGGTTGAGGTTCACCAAAGAGATACCCAAGACGGGCACGAATAAACAGCAGAAACACGTCTTTCAGAGGAGTGGGATCGAGGTTGCGGCTGTGGAGGACGTGGGGGATGTGTTGTTTTGGAGGGGTGGGAAGGGGGGCGCGTATGTGAGGTTTGAGGGGAGGGATCTTGAGAGGCTCAGGGGTGGGGGTGTGAAGTTGTAGATGGTGGGACTTGAGGGGATTTAAGGGGGGGGTAATTATTTTTTGTTGTAAATGTACGGAAAGGCGGGGGCTTCTTCTGGGAGGGATTTTGGTCTGGGCGGAGCTTATGGATACCATTTTCATTGTCTTAACGAATATCAGGAAGGAATTGGACATCTGGGAACTTGTCGTGTTGGTGGCCTTTGATGTGTGCACGTGCAATGGACCGATGCGATGATGTCTTACAAGTCATTCTAATCCTACATGAATACGACTACATCTCCCGCTGAGACTATACTACACTGGCAACACACACAGCGCACCTCTATAGTTATGCTACAAAAGAACAGCATACAGTTCCATGTACCCACGTACGCGACCACTCCTACTCCTCCACCCTCAAATGATACGTGCCCCACTGCTCCTCACTCGCTCTGTTCGGCGCCTTAATCAGCGGATCCTCCCCACTCCCTGTCTTCGGAAACGCAATAACATCCCTCACGCTCTCATTGTCAGACATGACAGCACACAATCTGTCCCAGCCCAGCGCCAGGCCAGCATGCGGCGGACACCCACTGCCCAAGACATTCAACAAGTGTCTGAAATCCTCGATGCGCTCTGGCTTCATCTTCAACACGTCGCGGAAAATGAACTCTTGGACGGCAGCATTGTGGATACGTCTGGATCCGCCGCCGAGCTCGATGCCGTTGACGACGATGTCGTAGTGTGCTGCGATGGCTTTGGTGGGGTCTGTGAGGAGGAGATCGACGTCTGCGGCCGTCTTGGGGGCGGTGAAGGGGTGGTGTGTGGAGGAGAGGCCGGCCTGTCCGCCTTGGCCGGGTTCCGAGTCTGTCGATGGGGTGAAGAGGGGGAAATCGGTTACCCAGACAAACTCATAGCGGTGCGTGGCCGGTCGGTGCATTGGATGGAGTAACTCCTGGGTATTTGCGGCTTTGTATAGAGCGATTCGGAGGTTGCCGAGCATGGTGGAACCTTGGCCTTGGAAAGGCGTGTTTGGTCGCGCTTGGAGGATTAGCACGTCGCCATTGTCAATAGAGGCTTCGGGTGGGCAGTCCATGGCGAACGCGTGGCCCAGGGGACCTAAGCCGCCGAGGGGTTGTGAAGAGTCGCCTATGAAGAACGCGGGCTGACCGTCTGGATTGGCGAGGTAGGGCTTTCCTTCCGGACTTTGGAGGAATTCGGCGATGAATCTTCGGTTTCGGATGGGATCAGGGGAGAGGTGGAGGCGCAACGCGTCGACAGTGGGAGTGGCTAGGGGTGTTATTTTCGACATGAGGTCAGGGGGGAGGATGGAGGTTAATTCGTGGATGCGCGTAGAGTAGCGGAGGTCGGGCTTATCGGAGCCGTAAAAGGACATTGCTTGTTGGTAGGTTAGGTGCTTGAAGGGACGCAGTCTCACGTTGATTTCTTTTCTGAAGAGATCGCTGATGAGGGATTCGACTACTTCCATTACCTGCTCTTCGGCTGCAAAGGACATTTCAAGATCGAGCTGAGGTGCACATTAGATTTGAATGGTGAGACGGACAACTGGGGTAAGGGGGATACGATACTAACGTACTTGTGTGAATTCTGGCTGTCGATCAGCCCTCAAATCCTCATCCCGGAAACACCTTGCAAACTGAAAGTACTTCTGGATCCCAGAAGCCATGAGCATCTGCTTGTATTGCTGTGGAGATTGTGGTAGCGCATACGCGAAACCCTTTTTTCTTGTTGGAACGAGAAATTCTCTCGCCCCTTCTGGGGTCGATTTGAAAAGCAGCGGTGTCTCGATTTCTTTCCAGGCCCTAGGGTTCAGGAAGTATCGAGCCCTGCCATACAGGCGGCTTCGAAGCATAAGATCTTTGCGGAGTTTGGAACCTGTGCGAAGCTGGAGATGGCGTTGTTCGGGCCCGTAGGCGGCATCTTCGTCAATGATTACATCCGAGGAAATTTCGTTGAGGGGAGTGATGGAGGTGAGTGCGATTTCCCAATTCTCCAAAACGTGAACTCTCGACTTGCTGCTCTTCGATGGCTGCCTTTCTTCTTCGTCTGATTCTTGAGGATCCGGTTGCTTCTTCTCTTTCGGTACGGCTTTCGCCTGCAAAGATCCCTTGATAAGGACCGGAGTCCAATCTCTCAGTGTTCGTAGTTTAGCATGGGCTTCTGCAGCTGGGCTTCCTGCTTCGTTTGCCGATGAGACGACTTGAATGGACACGGTTTGGATCGCGTTTCGAAAGATGGCGAAAGAGAGGTTCTTGTTCACATGGCGGCGTGTTGTTAGAACCCCTCCGAAAGCCATTATCTTGCCTATTGGTGGATTGTGTAGCATTTTGGGGAGCACTGCAAGGTTGTCGTCCCAGAATGATGGATTGACTATGGAAATGGTTAGAATCCGATACCCTTGGATGGTGAGCAGAGTTCATGTACTGGTCTCTTTGTACCCATCCAACGCCTTCTGCAGCTTATCATCTGGCCCAATCGGCGTAGATTGCGTGCTGGAATGCAGCCTACGCGCATTGGGTAGACATGTCGGTGCCGAAGCACACGGGAGCGTGATCCCGTGATGGCGCGTCCGAACAAATCGTGATATCTCGGCGTAGGACGTTCCCAAGCCCGGACTGTGCCGCACCGCCTGCCGCATCGCCTGTGTCAAGCCCATAGCCACCCAATCCCAGCCGCTCGATGCAACTTGATAGGAGGCGTGTATGGAAGTGGCTCGTCGCTCGTCCTCGCCCGGGCGAAATATCAAGCCACGCCAAGCACAGGCGCTGACTCAGCACGTCCAAGCGCCTCACACGAGCATAAAATTCTCGGCTTGCGCCTTCCTTTGCATCTCATCCTTCCAGTTTAAACCAAGTGAGCAGCCACCACCGCCGCCGCCCCCACGCATCGCATACTGACGGCATTGCAGATGATGAAAGCCTGGCGTGTAGCAGATGAGCTGGCCTCCGCCTCTGCCTCCGAACTCTCCCCTTGCCGGGCTCAAGTGGTTCGTTGGCAGTCGTGGAGGACTGCATGATATCTGCGTTCGGCACACCCACCTTGTTACATGGCGGACGCTTGAACGGCATCTCTGATTCCCCGAACTGGCAAGGTGTCTTTTACCGCTTCGCTTCGAAGCCATCGACCCGACCTGGCTTGCGAACGACGGACGACTTGGGTTGCACGCAAGCACGGTGCACTTTGTCGAGTGCGGTGGAGGAGGATGGTACGGGTAAGGCGCGTGCAAGCGTACATGCCGCGAGGTAGCGAATGCAACTCAACATCCGTTTCTGCTTTCCGCTCTCCTTCGGTGCTGTGCGACGACAATGTGAAGATGTCTGTGAAGAGGGGCCGTGTCGGGGAATTATGCCCGAGCAGGTTCATGGCAGCCACACCCTTCGCCGTATATATTGAGGATGAGCAAGCACCGCTTCCACTTCTCTTCCTCAACGGAACGGCGATAGAACGAGGCACTCACAATCAGCTCTCCTTTTCACCCATAAAGGCAGGGACGTAGCATTACAAGCATTGCTACATATCGCACCGTGGGAATCACTCTTCTTGACCACTTGCCCGAACCTCGTTGGAGAAATTGCCGGCAGTCGATCGAAATGCACACGACGAGGCGTGTTCGCTGTTGAGAAGCGAATGAAAGAACGAATCTCAAATTCGAGTGTGTGCAGCATCTGCAGGCACGACTGGAAACGAACGAGCAGAAATATGACCAGGTGGTCTCCTAATCCCATACCCTTCATTATCGCTGCGTGACATGGAAAAAACAGTCCGGAAACGCTCGGATGCAAAAAGAGCGCGCCCCAACAACATGAATGATGGTCGCCTACCTTTAAAGATACTGGCTGGGGAAGTGGCAATCATCATATAGTACTGCTGACGGATGAAGAAAAAGCGCTTTTGACTCCGCCAAGAAGTCGAGACTACTCAGGCATGTGCAGCAGGGGAAATCGTGTTCTGTCGCACCAAGTGATAACGGGCAAGTCCGTGAATCCTCGCGCTTTTGGTGAATTAAATTCTTGATCGCAGCTTAGTACTATCCATACGCCTTCCCTCATCGGACTGTTCCTCGACAGTGAGGTCAGGAAATTCCGCCGGCATGATCCGTCGCGGACTCGATCCCGGCACAACGTTATACTTCTCGAAATCAGTGACGCCTTTCTTCCGAAGGAAATCTTCATCAAGCTCGAGACAACCATTAACTTCCGGCGCCGGGGCGCGAAGCATAGCGAGAATGGCGTCGCTGTAGATTTCCGGCTTGCGTAAACCACTCGCTTGCTCTTGGCTCAGGTTGCTTGTCGCGGCTGATTGAATAGCTGTCGCTGGCCAGATACTCGTGATGGCCATATTCGTCTTGCCCTCGCGTTCCCAATCCATCGCTAAGCCTTTCGTGAGAATGCTCATCCCAACTTTTCCCATAGCGTATGCCGTCTTGCCGCGGAAGAACCGCGAATAGATGGGCGGAGAGACGACTATGATCCTTCCATTCCAACCGTTTCCTTTGAAGTGAGGCAGCGCAGCTTGAACAGTGCCGTATAGCCCTTCCACATTGACGCGCTGCATGAGTTGGAACCTTTTCATGGGCGTATTCTCAACGCTGCTCCACCAAATGGCTCCACTGTTATAGATGAGGACATCAAGACGGCCGTATTTCAGGACCGTCTGATCTACCATCTGCTGTATGCTGGCATAATTGCGAGTATCACAGGCGATAGCTGTGGCCTGACCACCAGCCTCTTTAATCTCTCGCTCAACGGTGCTGATTGTCGATTGCGGCGAATTCGGATCAGGAGGGAATGGATGCACTTTTGATGCATCCGACGTGCTCTTCGCAGCGACAACGACTTCGACACCATTAGCATTCAGCCCCAAAGCATATGCCTGGCGATACTCACCCGCGTACCCATTCTTCGCCAGGTCAATGGCGACCTGCCTCCCGATTCCCCTCGAAGCACCGACGACGAGCGCAACCTGTAGGCTCGACGTCGTCATAAGGCTGGAATTCGTCTGTATACACCACGCGTTCAAGATCGATTCTTCAGTCTCCACCCTTCCCGAAGAATGGAATGAAGGGGCTTCGGTAAATATGACGACAAGGAAGCCGATTTCTGGGTTTTAGCCACCTGGAGATTGACTGAGGAGCTTCATTACAATCACCGAGGAGCAATAAACATGCTTGCAGCTGATGCGGGGAGTCTGGGGTCAGAGCATGTGCCGTGCGAGTGATGGATGAGTATGATTACTCACGCAAGGTGGAGGAAGAAGGAAGCTAGGGATGAGCCGAGGTAGCCAAGAGATCATGTGAAAGCTACGACATAGCTCCTACAACACCAATAGACTTTCGACACACTGCAAATGAATTGATCAATAACACACATTGAGACTTTTCGAAGCTGCCGAGACCCCGCTGCCAATATAGACGTTACCCTTGATCTAATCAGAGGAGAGCGTGAAGCTATATAAAACATTCGACGTCACCCCTGCCAATCGACGATTCTCTAATCACCACCACACGGGTCAAATTGGGTGTTCAGAATGACGAGGAAGATTTCTGCCTACATCGACTGCGGTATGTCGCTGCCATCCGTGGCTTTCCCCAGTTCTTTCCTTGCACATCGCGATGGAAAAAAGCATGTACAGACCTGACCACATCAGTGTCGCCATACTCGTACCTCTCGCTTATCCACCTGGAGAAGAACAGAAGGACACTCGAAAGCCATGCTATCGAGATAGAGTGCGTCCCACCATTTACCAACTTGCCACTCCCCTCATATGCCCCCTGGCTGAATTGCCGTTCCCAAAGAGACGCATGATGCTTTGAGACGATGGCAATACACCTTCCCGTGCAGGACACGTCCAGAGCTTGTCCGTGTAGCCACAATTCCACGCCCGTTTCCCCGGTCTCACAAACCCCACTGACACCCCCACAGCATCATCCCCGTCTTCCTCGGCGGAATAAACAATGGTTCGGGCAATAAACCCCCCTGGACCCTCCCCGCAAAAGCCGCATACTCTGCCTTCGATATGCAGCGATCCAAGCACCACCACTCGGTTCCCGGAATTAAAACGCCAGACTTCTTCCCCATCGTATCCTTGCTTCCGCAGCGTGCTCTGGCCTACATCAAAGCCGCATATCCGACACGCTACATTGCTGCTTTCCTGGCCGTATGCTCCTCAATGTGGCAGGATGGACAGGATGTGAGTAAGCCTGAGCTGCTGGCTAAAGCGCTAGGGAAGGTGTTGAAGGATGATGAAGTAAAGCATGTTTTGGAGAACGCAGCGAGTGCAGAGTGGAAAGGTAGACTTAATGAAAATACGAAGGATGCCTTGGAGAAGGGTGCGTTTGGATGTCCTTGGTTTTGGGTGAGGAACGAAGAGGGGAAGGAGGAGCCGTTCTTCGGGTCTGATAGGTATGTCGTCTCTTTTCCTTTCTTCCCCTGACCATGTCCAGACCTTTCTTCCAGGTTATTTCAAGTACCTCACAATTCCCCCTCCCCCCCCCCTGAAACATCCGTCCACGTCTGCAAACGCAGGTAACTGCGAATCTGGCTGCGAACTATGAAACGGCTGTGTCGGAATGTTGCATATGAGGAACTAGGGTCAAACTAACGGCGGGTGTATGCAGGTTTCATTTCATGTGGGAGTTTTTGGGGTTGCCGTGGAAGGATGTGGAGCTGCTTCCCGCGACGGAGAAGGCGAAGATCTGAGCAGGGGTTGCTGCAAGTTGTGCATACGCATGCATATGCGGTACGAGTACCTCATGTGTATGGCGGTAGTATGTGGAAATATGAGGAAATGCTGTTGGTACCATGGAAGAGGGGTAATCTTTGCTTGGGAGATAGGCTTGCTATAACACAGCTTGCGCGGATAAGCGGTTTTTGAAGACTCGTCGATGGTTCTCATCGTTCGCAGCTCTCGTTTCTGTTTGATCATCGACGCCTGTCACGCTCTCCTATCCTCCTTCTATGCACGTATTCCCATGTCCATCTTCGATCTATTCCTCACTCCACCCTCTGTCCCACCACCGACGAAATACTCCCTGCCCAACTTGAGCAATCCCCACTTCTAGGCCACGGGAAGCTGCGTCCGTACCCATGTCCTACGCAAGCGAGCTGTCAAAATTCTCTGCCCGCGACTGACACATATGAGCTGAGTTTTGTATGGACATTGTGTCCGTAGTGTTACACGTTACCGACTCATGCTCATGCCGTGAGTAAGTTTTGGCGAGTTCGCTTTAACGTAAACTTCGGTCGCCGATAGCGATAGGGCGAAGGTCCGAGACAGATGATAGCTGCAGCATCCCGATATTAATGAGGCCGGCTCGAGGGCCATGCATTTGGCGTAAGGGTAGATACTTTCGGCGTTGTGGTTCGGGTGAGGTAGTGACGTGAAGAACGGGCCTCTTGCAGAAGTTCAGGACCAAGTTCCCCACGTCCATCGCAGTATTGACGACAGCGGCAACATTGATCTACAACTGTTGAGATGGAAAATAAACCTCTTCATAAATCAGTTCCTGGTGATGAAAATTGTACTATTCTCGCAACACATGCACCCACATGAAGCTTAGGGGTCTGGTACCTCGCTTCCTACATCCACCCACAGCGACCGTATATACGACCATGCCCAGGCACCGCTTGCACTCATAAGCCTCCTCCTCCTCTCTTTCTTACAGCTCAGGCCACCTTGCCAAGGGGGTTTGCCGTTCAGAATATGCGGGTATCCGTGTTGACGTGCTGCACGTCAGCCAAGCAAGCACTTCTCGCATCCGAAGAGACAGCTCAACTAGCACTAGAACGAGCAATCACCATCTCGCTCAGCGCAGGGTGTTTCGTAGTTCAGGGAGCTGATAGGTGGCTTCTCTTTAGACGTCACCGTAGCTTGTCTAAATATCTATCAGATTAGTGGTAGGGAAGGGCTGAGTATGAGGACGGCTTTTGGTACCTGCCACGTTGGATTTGCTTGGGTGTTTCCGTTATCACGAAGATGAGAACGTATTTACATTGTCCTTGAACTATGATCAGTTCAAGTTTTACCTTTTACCTTTGGGCTCGCTGGTTACGTTAAAGAGAAGAACTGCGTCATCTGTTGTGCTCAATAGTGAGAGAAGAGCGCCCATACGGCGGCCGTCCTTCCACCCGTGTCGGTTCCAGAGTTGACTGTAATGGCGACGATGGAAATGCACCAATATCCCTGCTTCCGACTTCCCGTTACAGCACAAACAAGAGACAGGAAGCAAGTTGCGTACTTCAAACGGAACATCCGCAACATTGAGGAAAGGCTACTGTCTGCTCCTCGATGCCTTGGATATGAGTCCGGGTACTTCCAAAGCGGGGATCTTGCGAGTCCCCTCGTGTATTTCGAATTTTGAAGTGAATGGCTTCGGCTTTCTTCCACAGGCCTACTTTTGCGGCTCTATTCCGCGCTCACCTTCGGGTTCCTTGTAAATGTACCTTGCTTATCTACCGCCGTGGGTGCTGTGCTGCTGTCACGAGCTGGGCATCGCTGACGTTCATATTAGCGTGTTTGTGTACTTCCAATGCCATCTGCTGCGTGCTGCCCTGACCGGCCGTCCTAGTTTTTCCGGGCTCCCCTCGTGGCATACAGGTAGGTCTTCTCACAGACCTATTATCAGTTAGTTCACTGATGATATAAAACTCCAGTGCGCCTGCAGTCGCCGGTATAGATAGTGGAAACGAGCCCTCACCTCGGACTTACGAATACCCGCCTTGTTCACTTGTTTCCTACGGTGGCGGTGTTGAGATCATTCTCACAAGATTGCTCTGGGCCCACTCGCTAGAAAGTAGGCTTACTTGAGGAGCTGCTCGCCGCGCTCTTACCGCTTAGTGACGTGAAGCGGCGGTCGACTTCACTTGACGAGTAATTTAGCGTCACCCGTGACTGGCCTTGACCGCTCTGCCAGGGCCCTGGTTACCACCTTTCCCATTCACTCGTCGACCGTGAATTGAAAGGCTGCCCTCGGGTTTACTGTCAGGCCGCTGCTAGCTCCGTTAGTGGGGCATATAAAGCAGAGCAATCATGCCAACACCCCGGCTCCAACCCTTTGACAACGGCAACCACGACGAACGCTTCTTGCCTTATCTTGAGGCAACGCCAGTATCGCGAGGCTATCAAGCGTTCACATCCTCCCCCCAAGGGCTCGACTTCATGGCCGGCCAGCCGATGTCGCGCGATATCTTCGTAAGTAATACGCCAACGAGTGAAGTAAACGCGGGCTGATTACCAGAAGCAACAGTCTAGGTCCAAGAACATTGTCTTCCCGCCGCACTTCGCAATGCCGTATGCGGTGCCCTCGGAGACCCAGCCGTATGCGGTGCCCTCGGGGACCCAGCCGTATATCTCCAACCCTGCGGTCCAGTCTCTTCGTCACAATGCAGCATCTGCAGTACCGCCGTGGAACGGACATGAGCCAGGTGGTCAAGGACAATGGGACAGCGATCCATCGATGGAGCCGGCGATTCGCGGTTCGGGCTTCGCCATGGATTGGAACAAACACCTGACCTACGCAATGATGGCTCAACAGGGTGGTATGAAGGGTAGCTTCAACTTTGGCCCAGGGTTCTGGTCATTGCCAAATCAAGCTCCATTTCTTCGTCAGACGAGCTTGAGCACCAATTCCCCGACCGCGTCCCCCGGGAGCCAGTACAGCGATGTGTCCAAGCAAGAGACAATCTCACTGGACGGAGAGTATGGCCATTCGTCGGCGAGCGGCGCGTGGGCGCAGCCTACACCGCCTTCACCGGAGGATATCAAGCCGTCCCCTGGAAGCACCACCTCGTCGAAGGGACCGAGTTATCAATCCTACCGACCCCAGCCATCCGCATTCATGACGAACGGCGGAAACACTGGACTGGTTTCTGCGCATGCAAGCATTGCACAGTCCGCGCCAGCCACCCACATGCCGTTGGCACATCCTGACACTTGGGGAATGCCGACTTGGGGAATGCCGTACAGCACAAGCGGATCGGTCAATGGTCCAGTGTGGGATGGCTCCAATAACACCTCTGCGCCATCTAGGATACCGTTCTACCCCAACGGTATCCCAGCAGCGGCTTTTCACCAGCAGGACACCGGTATTGCAGGTTGGCAGTATGCAGGAACACCTCAAGCTAACTCTTCGCATCGCACCTTGGCCCGCGCGAATGAGACGCGCCCGAACAACGCAGCCCAAGACCAAACCACGCCGCCGACTTCGATTCCCATTATTCAAGGAACGGATGCACAGTCTCAGCGTAGGAAAGAAGATGAGGAGCTGATGATGTACAAGAAAGCCGGTAGAACGTACAAGGAAATCCGTCAGCTGCTGGACACGACCGCAGCGGAATCGACGCTTCGGGGTCGGTTTAGAGCCCTAACCAAGAAGAAGGAACATCGTGTACGCAAGCCGGTGTGGACGGGGAAGGATGCAAGTATCTTTGGCTTCTCTCGAGGTTCGCATGCTGACCAATGAAGGATCGTCTCCTGGAAGAAAATGTTAACCAGCAGCTCAACTCGCTCGCAGGCGTATACCCCACCCTAACCCATGACCAGCGCCTTGCGAAGGTGTCCTGGAAGAAGACGTCGGCCTATATCCTGCTGCACGGAGGATCCTATGCGTTCGGCAATGCGACGTGTAAGAAGAAGTGGGCATCTATCCAGGCGGAGAGGCTTGAGGAAGCTGAGGAGCGCGCCGACGCGCAGAACCAAGCGCCCGCTTGAAAAATTCGGTACGAACAGCAGAGCATGAGTTTCCCTTTCCCCCAGACTTTCCCTCCCTTCCTAGACATGGCCGGTGTTTTTCTTTGCTTCCCTTGTTCCCTTGTTCTCTTTTTCCCTTCTTTCTCTCCCTTTTGCAACCAATGTTCCAGGCCAGTCTGTAGAGTCCGGGTTGGATGGGAACACCTGATTTTTTGTTTTCGGAACTGCTTTGATACACTAAGAATGGCCCGCTGCAAAGCACACGAAATTGTATAGCGGTTCATGAGGGTGTTGGGCGGTCCTTTGGGCGGTCTGTATTGCGTGTAATCCTTTGGGAGGGCAAGGGCATCTGGAAAACGTGGTAATGCGGATGGTTTGGCATTCTCGGACCCGCCATCACGACGAATTTGGGGAGCAGGGCCTGTTGGAGCGATTCAATCAACCAGCTGCTGTTCAAAAGAATGACCTTATCATGTGGTGATGGCATTGAAGTTGCCCTTCTGCGACGTCGCCTCATTATGGAGGGCTCGTCGAAGGCAGCGAGCAATTCAGTAATCCTGTATTTTCCAACCGTGGATCGTAACCCATGTACAGGAGTCTTTTGCACGTTGCGTTGGGGCTATGGCCAGTATCGGATGGAATGTGGTGAAAGAGTGATGACGGCGAGGGCGTCGTCCACGAATTGTGACGTCTGGCGGTAGGTGGTCTGTGCCCATGCCTATCCTTCCCCTTCCGGGTTCGGAGAGGGAAGTGGCGCCCCAGGCCTGCCCCTCCACGCCCACACTCTATCTATTCTTCATTGCATGGGAGAGAAGGAGAATGGGAATGCTGCTCGGCCTCTCCGAAGCTCTGCCGAGCCTGCTCGAGGCCAGATACCAGGCGGCGAAAGCTTCGCAAGCCATTGTCTTCTCAGCGACCGAGCTAGCTATCATCCGCACGTCAACGGGTATTCCAGTGCGTTCCTTCCCGTCAACATGTGCGCCTTCGCCCGCCAACATGCAGAGTAGTTCCAGCTCCGATACTGCCCGTCTCTTGCGAAGAAATCGCAGCCTCTCAAGGATCTCCAAGACAAGGCGCCCAAGTCGAAAGTCGACGTATTCGCAAACCCTGAACCTGATCTCTTCATCGCCGACGTGCCTGCTGCAAAGCCGAGCCACTTTCTGGTGTTGAACAAGTATCCGATCATACCGCATCACTTTATAGTAGCGACAAAGGAAGACAGGCCACAGACGCACCTGTTGGAGGAGGACGATCTGGCGGCAACGTATGCCTGTCTGGAAGCATGGGGGACGGGCAGGCAGAAGCGTTTATTCGCCTTCTTCAACTCGGGACAGCATAGTGGAGCCAGCCAGCCGCACAGACACGTCCAGTTCATGCCCGTGGATGACATGCACGCGGGAGAGAAGTCGGCAGGCTGGGATCTGCTTATCGATGCGCTGCTGACCGGGGGAGAGAGCCTTCCACTGCCATTCTCCCACTTTGCCCACCGCTTCACCTCGGAGCCGTCCGGCGCAGAGCTGCTGCAGACGTATACCCGTCTCTACCGGTTGGCCAAGAAAGCTGTGGACGGGTACATGACGTCCCATCCTGGCCGGTTCAGCCTTCACTCCACCGCAAACGGCGAGCTCCCTATAAGTTACAATCTGGCCATGACCATCGCCGGCATGGCCATCCTACCCAGACGGAGCGAGGGTCACATGCTGCGTCGTGAGGACGGCACCGACATTGGCTACGTCCAGCTCAACGGCACAGCACTCGGGGGCACTTTGATGGTCAAATGTGAGGAGGAATGGGATACGCTGAGAAGGCAACCCCAACAGCTGGATCCGATTCTCGAGGCGATTGGGATCCCTACATGGGTGCAAGAAACGAAGCGCTGAGGACCAGCTTGGCACGTGCTGGTTTCCTACTTCCCACTCTGGCTGCCAATGCGATCTTGCTGGTGATGCCGTGATGTAGAGTGAAGAACTGTTGCCAGAAGCCGCCGACAAGCCGCATCGATTTCACATCATGCAATTGGCCACAGGCACACGGGCAGCGCGTGGTAGGCGCCGACTGGCGCTGCTGCTTCGCCCCACCAGCCCACCGCAAGACTCATCGACCATCCCAAAGCCGGTGCCGGCATACTGCGTACAGCCAGATCTGCGGACGAAGTAAATAGCACTTAAAATCCCTAGGTCTCCTGGAGACCGCAAGCCAACACGGCCGAACCAAAGACCCCCACGACTCTGCGCACAACGACGCCACCGCAGCTACGCATCGCCAACTCGCTCACCACCGCCAGCGACATCCTCTGGGATCCCAAGTACACATCGCGACCGCCGCCCGGCAAGCTCAAGCCGACGCACGCAGGCACCCTCTCGGTCGCGAACCGCACCGACTCCTCCATCAGCGTCCGCAACCTCGGCGGAGGCCAAACGGTGTCCGCACCCATACCCATACCCACGCCCACGCCCACGCCCACACCCACACTCACACCCGCATCCACCCTCGCTACTCCGACCATGGACAACCGCAGGCACCCCAGCTCCTTCCAGCAGCTGGAGAAGCTGGGCGAGGGCACGTATGCCACGGTACGTCGCACGCGCGCCCATGAGGAATGGCGGGGCTGACAGACGCAGGTGTTCAAGGGCCGCAACCGCCAGACGGGCGAGCTCGTCGCGCTCAAGGAGATCCACCTCGATGCCGAGGAGGGCACGCCGTCCACGGCCATCCGTGAGATATCCCTTATGAAGGAATTGAAACACGAGAACATCGTGCTCCTCCACGACGTCATCCACACCGAGAACAAGCTCATGCTCGTGTTCGAGTTCATGGACAAGGATCTGAAGCGGTATATGGATTCGCGTGGCGACCGAGGTGCCCTGGACCCGCCGACCATCAAGTCCTTCATGTACCAGCTTCTCCGGGGCATAGCTTTCTGCCACGACAACCGCGTCCTGCACCGCGATCTGAAGCCCCAGAACCTGCTCATCAACACGCGCGGGCAACTCAAGCTGGCCGACTTTGGTTTGGCGCGAGCCGTTGGAATTCCAGTTAACACCTTCTCCAACGAGGTCGTGACGCTGTGGTATCGCGCTCCCGACGTTCTGCTGGGCAGCAGGACATACAACACGAGCATCGACATCTGGTCCGCAGGCTGCATCATGGCCGAGATGTACACGGGACGGCCGCTCTTCCCCGGGACGACGAACGAGGATCAGCTGCAGAAGATCTTCCGGCTCATGGGCACACCGTCGGAGCGATCGTGGCCGGGCATCTCGCAGCTTCCCGAGTACAAGGCCAACTTCCCTGTCTTCGCCACCCAGGATCTGAGGCTGATCCTGCCCCAAGTTGACCAGGTCGGCCTGAATCTCCTCAACAGCATGCTTCAGCTTCGGCCTGAGATGCGCGTCTCTGCCTCCGCCGCTTTGACTCACCCTTGGTTCAACGACCTCCCAGCACGCCAGCAACAGCAGGCACAAGCCATCGCCAATGCCCAGGCCCAGGCTCAGCAGGCTCAGATGGGCTACCAGGTTCCTCAAGGTGCCTACTGAGATCAGCCTTGCATGTTGATATATCCCAATCCCGGTTGGCTGATGAGGAATGTAGAGCCCGATATGTTTGACCTCGCTGCTGCTGCCATCCCAACGCCGCAGATGTCACCCAACCAAGATGTGGTCAGTACCGGCTACGGCCAGGCCGAGTATCAATATCCCAGTTACTATCTATTCAGCTGGCCGAATCAAGACGGAACCGAGAATTTGGACGACGATCCCTTCCACAGTGGACAACATTAAGTCGCTGATGCATTTTCCCCTCCCCTCTCGTTCCCCATGAGAGAAGATCAAAACACGAATAGGCATAGTGCACATTTTCATATCATTCATGGTGCATTGGCGTCACTTGGGCTGGTCGATGTTTTTCACCCATGATATCACGTCAAGGGCTTGTCATTGTCGGCGTAAGGGGTTTTTTCAAACTTCTTACTTTTCCTTGGTTCCGCAGTTCATGATAGGAAGTCCGTTGTGACATACAACTGCAAAGCCAATGACGTTTTCTCAATGCGGCCCCCACGTTTTCTGCCACCTTGAATGTGATTCTTGACATCCAACGGATAGCTATTCTAACAATCCGACTCCTCTTCAGAGCCAGCCTATAGACACAAACACACACACAAGAATCCCTCCCATCTTAGGTAAGCGCATGTAGTTGACAAAGGCGCAAGACGTTGATTACCAAACCATCAATCAATCCAGGAAAATTAGCTTCGGTGGCGCTTTACACGCACGTTTTGAAATACTAGCGAGACTGAGCTTGTGAAATCCCCGTCGCCTGTTCTGACAACGTGTGAGTAAGCTGTTGTCAGGATGGTGTTGGGCCAATTGGAGGGCTTTGGCTGTGTGATGGTGGGTGATCGATGCAGACATGGTGGAATGGCGATTTGGAATGGTGGATTTGGGGAGGGGGGTATATAAGGCTTCATCTTGTCTACAGATTGTAACGCCGATGGGATCATACATCGGAGCTTGTTCTTCGAGAGAATCAGACCTGACCATAAAACCTACGATGCCTCTTTCTCACGACACCAAGATCGTCGAGACCAGTACCGCTCTCGTCTCTACGCTGCGCGCTGCCGCAGGGGGCGATGTGCCCAAGAGCTTCAGGCCCGGTATGCCGTCTTGCCTTCCCTTGTTCCGTTTTCGCCTGGAAGTTGTTCACGTCCCAACGCTCCAGGATATAGCCCACGCGAAGGGACGTCTCCTAACGGGAACATTCACCCCAACCCCCGCCGCCGCATCCCTCACCACCGCCCCCCACTTCAACCTGCCATCCACACGCCTGACCCTCCGCTTCTCCTCTTCCACCGGCCACCCCACGATCCCCGACACAGACCCGAATGCCAACCCGCGGGGTCTGGCCATCCGTTTCCACCTCCCCCCCTCCACGGACGGAAAACGTCAACACACCGACATCATCGGTCACTCGACGCCATTCTTCCCCACCGCCACCGGCGAAGAGTTCCTCGAGTTCCTAAGAGCCGCGGGCGCCGCGAGCAGCGACGGAGGCAAAGCGGTAGGCGAGTTCCTGGAGAAGCATCCCGAGGCGAAGAGGTTCTTGGCCGAGGGCAGACGCAGTCCGGAGAGCTTCGCCACCGAGAGGTTCTGGGGCGTGAACGCCTTCCGATTCGTGGATGCCGAGGGCAAGGCGACATTTGCGAGGTACAGGGTGGTTCCTGCAGCCGGCCACCGCACCTTCCCGCCCGAGGAATTGGCCTCCAAGCCGGCGACTTACCTCTACGACGAGCTTGCCTCGCGTCTTTGCTCGGGGCCTGTCGCGTTTACACTTGCCGCGCAGATTGCCGAGGAAGGCGATGTTGTGGATAACGCGACCGTGCTTTGGCCTGAGGAGAGGAAGGTTGTGGAACTGGGTGAGGTTAAAGTGCAAGGGGTTCTGGGGCGGGAAGAGAGCTTGGAGGAGGAGAGCAAGGTGATATTTGACCCTGTTCCTAGGGTGGAGGGGATTGAAAGTAGTGGGGATCCGCTGGTGGCGGTTAGGGCGAATGTGTATCTGATTAGTGGGAGGGGGAGGAGGGCTGCTTGAGGGAGTAGTAGGGAGTAGTAGGGAGTAGTAGGGAGTAGTAGGGAGTAGTAGGGAGTAGTAGGCCAATCTTTGTTGATGCCGTTCTGTGGCTTTCAATACGGTACTGAAAAGTTATGCGAGAACTCATGGGTTCACGGTGAAGGACAGACCACCACACTGGGTAACTTTTCAGCCACTCAGCCTCTCAGCCTGGCACTAGCGCCGCCAGTCAGCCGGGCCGAAGCCGGTACCGATGTGGGGGACAAAGTTCCGTGCCCCAACATGACTTCGTCATCTTCAAAGGCGGTCGTCGCTCGCGAAACGGCGCCACGCAGAGGACTCCGAAATGCGGGCACCTTTCTGTACTTTTATCTGGACCCCATTCCGAGAACGCGTACCGCCGGATTGATTGATTGATTGATTGATTTAATCGATCGATCGATCGACCGACCGCCGCCTTTCCCTCACTTCACATTCCCGGAGGGCTTGGGTAGCTGTCGTGCTCGTTTGCCTCACCTCAGGTGCTTATCGCCGCCTTGCTCCCCACTACGTCCCGGGACAACACACTCCGCTCCGATACCCCGAGGCCTGGAGAGACAGCATGAAGCATACCATCTACGATCGCCTGCTGAGGCGGGAGGTTGCCGCGGACCGGAGGCGATATTCTGGCATTGCCGGCATGTACGGCGACAGGCGGTGGGTGCAGGATTTGGACATTGTGAACGAGTTGGAGGGCCATCTTCGATGTGTCAATGCTCTTTCGTGCGTATCCGTCTTCGAAGCTGCCCTGGAGCTCTTTTCTAATCATCCCCAGTTGGTCGAAATCCGGCCGTCTGCTGGCCTCGGGCGAAGATGAACACCTCATCCACATCCACTCGTACCACCCCGAATCCTCGACGTCGCAGTTCAACCTCACGACCTCCATTGTGACAGGACACAGCACCAACATCTTCTCCGTCAAGTTCATGCCCTACTCCGGCGACCGGATCATCGTCTCCGCAACCGACGACGTTCGAATCTTCGACATTGAGCATTCCGGCCATTCTGCGTTGTATGGACCATCTTCCGGGAGAGAGCGAGGCCCTAGAAATCGGGTGGGAATTCACGGCATACCAGATGGTGTGACCCTGACCGAAGGGGACACGAATGCGAAAGCGTTCCGATGCCATACCGATACAGTGAAGAGGATTGTGACCGAGGATAGTAAGTGTCAACATACGGAATGCATGGGAGACACACACTGACTCCGTACGCCAACGGTTAGACCCATTTTTCTTCCTCACCTGCTCCGAAGATGGAGATGTACGGCAGTGGGATATGCGACAGCCTTCCAAAGCGTACCCATCAAGGAGTGCTATGGACACCGGGTCCTCCGATAACGTCCCCGCACCCTTGATTTCGTATTCGAAGTACAATCTGGATCTGACCACGGTGTCATGCTCTCCTTCACAGCCGCACTATATTGCGTTGGGAGGTGCACATCTTCATTGCTTCCTCCACGATCGACGTATGCTTGGACGAGACAAGTTGACCGAGCGAGGTGCCAAACTCGCGAGCCCCAACAACTGGAGCGAAGGCGATGATGAAGCCTTCGGCAAGGCAACCCAATGTGTGAAGAAATTCGCGAAGAACGGCAAACAGCGGATGCGACGGATCGACAACGGTCATATAACCGCATGCAAGATAAGCGATGCCAACCCGAACGAGCTCGTCGTCAGTTGGTCCGGCGATCACATCTACAGCTTCGATATTTTGAGGTCGCCAGATGCATCCGAAGAATACGTACAGGCCAAAACAGCAGGAGAGTCGTCTTCAAATCGCAGGGTTAGAGGCCACAACCGCAAGCGGAAGCGCCCACAATCCGGTACTGTACCTCGGGGCGATGCAGGTCGAGCTTCACGACAGCGTACAAAGAGTGAGGATGAGGGTCTGGCTCTGCGAGTGAACTACGGCAACGGTCAAAGTGAAGAGATTATGATCCAAGCTCCTCAAAGTCCGATCTCATCCGAAGAAGCTGAGATTGTCCAAAACACCGACCACTATCGTATCGCCAAGTTTACTGTCCAGCTTCAGAAGATGTTCCATCTTGCGGATTCTAGTTCGTCAGGAGACGCCGAAGACTTGTCTGTCTATAAAGCACAGCTCACTTCGATGATCGGTCACGCTGCGTCGATATTACCGGACATGGATGAGATATCAAGATCATGGCGCTATCCTGTAAATCCAACACCAGTCGACGTTGCTCTGCAGAACAAGCTCCGCGAGAGCCGAGCTTCGTCCCGTAGGTTTGTACAGGCTGCCGGGACCCTTGCCCGTGTGTTGGGTGGGCAGTTGCGGACAGGTGGTAACGCCAATACTATTATTTCGCAGTACTTCGCTTCGATACAACCTGCGCCCAGCGAAAGATCTTTACCGCGCAACGAACAGTTTGGATATGACTTTTTGAAGGCTATCCTGTTATGGCTGGACAGCGGCCTGGGCGCCTTGGTCGAAGGCTTTTCCAGCCGCAGCAACAGCAGTCGCCTTCCGATACCCCCGGACGCAGACATCGACGCAATTGAGGAAGTCCTCATTCCATACCTTCTTGAACTCGCGAGCGATAGTCCCATCGTTGATGTCGACGTGAACCGATTCGAAACCGACCAATCAAGGATACTGTGTGTTACGGAGAGAGCTGCCGTGACCGCCTTCTCAGCAGCCTTGAAAACGCCTTTCACGGATTTAACTGGCGAGGATACGACCACAGGGGACTCTGACGTGGAGGACGAGATGCAGGATCGAGTAGCTGCGGTTCGACTATGGGCTTTCAAGATCGCCCGAGGTGTCTTGCTCAATGCGTCCAAAGGCATTCGATTCTCTACCGTTGACCGCGCGTACGGTGGAAGCGGGATTGCAGATGCTAGTATCCAAGCTGAAGAGGCGGAATACCGACAGCGTCAGCAAGACATTGACCCGCTCGAAGACAATAATGACGTTCCGGATTATGAGGCACGTGTCAACGCTGTGTTGGGCAGGCACACGTCTACACAATCAGCAGGTGCTTCGAGTTCACATATAACTACTGAACGAGTGAGCAGTGAGTCGCCGATTTTAAATTCCAGCGTTGTCACGGACGAAGATGATGACCAAGAATATGATGAGGGCGAAGAGTCTGACGGCGACATTTATGCCTATGATCCTGTTGATGACGAGGATTCCGACGAGGACGTAGATGACGATGGTCTTTCTCGAACCCGCAGCGGGCGTATACTTTGGCGATCTGACTTTGATCGCAACTATCTGCGCGAACGTGTCGAGTCAGAAGTCCCATGCGCACCGCACACCCGCGTTTACCGCGGTCATTGCAACATTCGTACCGTCAAAGATGTTAATTACTTCGGACAACAAGACGAATACGTGGTGAGCGGTAGCGACTGTGGCCACGTCTTCATCTGGGACAGGAAGACCGGGGACCTCGTCAACATTCTGGAAGGCGACGGAGAAATCGTAAACGTCGTCCAAGGCCACCCCTACGAACCCATCATGGCAGTCAGCGGGATCGACCGCACAATCAAGATCTTCTCCCCAGATGCCAATGAACAGCGAAAAGCACGAAAAGGCGTCGGCGTTCACTCGACCGACCCTGGCTTTTCCAGCGTCCACCTCTTCCGTAGGCGCCCACGTCAACAATCTGCAGGGCCTTCTCCTTCAACCGGCGATCCCACGTTGAGTGACGACGAAGATGACGAAGTCGAGGGGAACGGGTTGAGCAGCAGAAAGGCGATGCACAAGGCTTATGCGATTACGTCTGAGAATGACATGAATAGGAGAGGAGGTGACGAGGAGGCTTTTATCACGAGGGCGTTGTTGGCTCAGCTTTCGCAGCGTGCTCAGGCGCATCGTCAAGCAATGGGTATGGGGGACGGTGATGGACATGGGGATGGGGATGGCGGAGCCACCGTTTTGCTCAACAATGAAGATTGCACGATCATGTGAAAGGGGGGAGGGGGGGTCGAGGCATGGTGCGATTCTCTGGCGAAAATCAAAATAGTTTTCGAGGAGAAGTGTGTTGAGACTATTGTCAAGATGCTGCACAGTGCGTCCAAATATTTCTTATACAGGCCGTCTTTCAACGTGTAGCTCAGCCAATGATGAATCACGGTGTATTGCCATGTCTTCGCAGTTTCAAGTTCGACTGCCCCCATAGATGAGATCTGCAATCCCTTCCATAGTGTAAGACGCCGTGCGCCTCCCAATGCACTTTCCCAAATCGGATCCGCGCCCTGCCTTGTGGACATGGCCCTCTCCTTCGACTTCTTCAGGTAGCCTTCTTCTGCTTTGCCTTGAGCGCCTTCTTGCGGTTGCTCCGTATCATGACGGTAGACAGGAAACTGCCGACGATGGTACCGAAGAGGATGATCAGGATCACGGGGATGCGGATAGCCCAGACGCGGGGGAGGAAGAAGGAGTGCAGGATGTGGTCCTCGTCAACAAACGGCTGAATTCTTCCTTAGTACAATTGTCGACACAGTGGAGAGGGAAGAGAAGAGAAGAGGAGAGGAGAAAGGGGCAAGTACCATGAACAAAGTCCACACAGTATAGTAGGCGAAGACGGCGGTTGCTGCGAGGAGCATGCTGAGGCCTACCAAACGGTCGAGCTGTGGCATATTGTCAGTATTTTGGTTTACGGAGGCAACAACATGCATGCTGGTTGGAAAGGTACCATTTTGGAATCGGACGTGAAGAGGGGCTTGAGCGAGTGAATGGCGACGTGCGGACTTCTCTCACCTCATGCTGTTCGAACTGCAAGGTGTTCGCGCCGGGGGTCGCCCAGCCTCGGCCAAATGTCCACCCGCGCCGAGCTCTGGCTGCTTCCTGCTTGCCTAAAGTTTCTCCACCCTATCGCAACGCGTGACATCAACATCGACATCGACATCGACATCAACCCGACCTCTCCACTACCCACCGCCTACACGCCCATCGCTCGGTCGCTGCCGCCATCTGATCGCGAACGAGGAACGAGGGTAGACAAGAGTTGTCGCGTGGAAAGGGTCTGGATTACGCTCTACGCGGAATCTTCTGGCAATTCCGACGGGGATCAGGCGATGATGGAGGTTGCTTCGGCTGTCAGGATTCCCTCGCCGGAACCTGAGCTCCCAGAGCCTCCACGGAAACGCGAACGGTCGCCACCGTATGAGGCCGGCGGACCATCAAAGCGTTCACGCCGCGAGCACCACCACGAAAACCGCGACGACCGCCGACGTGAAAACGGACGCCAGTACGATGAGGGCGGGGGCGAGCACCAGCGACCGCAAGGAGAGCTTCCCGAGGACGATTCTCGCCTGAAACTCTTCCAGAGTGCCTTCAGTGCCACGCGCAAACTCCCCGTGGACGACTCGAAGACCCGGGCTGGAGGCGCTTATATTCCGCCTGCGCGACTGCGCGCCATGCAGGCGGCGATTACGGATAGGAAGACGCCCGAGTTTCAGCGCATGGCTTGGGAGGCACTCAAGAAGTCGATTCAGGGCATGATCAACAAGTGCAACGTTGCGAACATCAAGCAAATCGTACCGGAGTTGTTCTCGGAGAACCTGGTACGCGGTCGCGGTCTGTTCTGCAGGTCCATCATGAAAGCGCAGGCTTCGAGCTTGCCCTTTACGCCCATCTACGCTGCCATGGTGGCGATTGTCAATACGAAGCTGCCGCAGGTGGGTGACCTGCTTGTGCGGAGGCTGATTATACAGTACAAGAAAGCCTTCAAGAGAAACGACAAGGCTGTTGCGGTGGCTAGCTCGACGTTTCTATCGCATTTGGTGAACACGCAAGTCGTGCACGAGATGTTGATTGCCGAGATTCTGATGCATTTGCTGAACAAGCCTACGGACGACAGCGTGGAGATCGCCGTCGGTATCATGAAAGAGGCTGGACACTTTTTGGAGGACTTGAACCCCTCGATTGCGAACATCATTTTCGATCAATTCCGGAATATCCTCCACGAAGCCGACATCGACAAGCGTACGCAATACATGATCGAAGTCTTGTTCCAGGTCCGCAAAGACAAGTACAAAGACAATCAAGCAGTCAGGGAGGACTTGGATCTGGTTGAAGAGGAGGATCAGCATACTCATCGATACGAGTTGGATTCCGACATAAAGGTGGAGGATGGACTGAACATTTTCAAGTTCGATTCAGAATATGAGGAAAACGAGGCGCAGTACCAAAAATTGAAGAAGGAGATTTTGGGCGAGGAGGAAGAAAGTGATGCGGAATACACAGACGCCTCGTCTGACGAGGATGAGGAGGACGAGGAGGTCAAGGCTCTGGACATCAAAGATCAGACGAATGCGGATCTCGTCAGCTTGCGCCGTACCATCTATCTTACAATCAAGAGCAGCGGTGGGTTCGAGGAATGTTGTCACAAGCTCATGCGCATCAACCTGCCTCACGGACAGGAGAAGGAGCTTACATCCATGATCGTGGAGTGCGCCAGCCAGGAACGCACATATGAGAAATTCTACGGCATGATTGGAGAGCGTTTCTGTAAGCTGAACCGCATGTGGACAGACCTGTTCGAAGAAGGCTTCATCAACTACTACGAGACCATTCACCGCGTGGAGACGAATCGACTTCGAATCATCGCTCAATTCTTCGCGCACCTTCTGTCCACGGATGCAATTGGTTGGCATGTTTTCTCCGCCGTCAAACTGAATGAAGAGGATACGACGTCCAGCTCCCGTATCTTCATCAAGATTCTCTTCGAGGAGCTCATGGCAGCTATGGGCCAAAAGTCGGTAGTCGAGCGAATGAAGGACCCCATGATCCAAGACAGCCTCACCGGCATATTTCCCACGGACAACCAAGTCAACACCCGCTTCTCGATCAACTTCTTCACCGCGATCGGAATGGGTATCCTTACCGAAGACATGCGCGAGTTCCTCAAGAACAACCCTCCAAAGCCCGTGGCATTACCCGAGCCGGAGAGTGATTCGGATTCCAGGAGTGTTTCGTCCTACTCCTCGTCCTCTTCCCGGTCTCGTTCGCGCTCGAGGACGCCTGCTCGCCATCGTAGACGCGACTCTTCGAGCTCCAGGGGTCGCTCATATTCCCGTAGCCGATCGCCTGCTCCTGGGAAAGGGCGCGGTCGTGACCGTAGCGCGTCATCCTATTCACACTCGCGGTCTCGTTCACGTTCACGCTCACGACCAAGGTCTTCAGCTCCGCGCAAACGCCAGTACTCATCCAGCCGCTCTCGATCACCGCCCCGTGGTAAAGCCCGTGCCCGTAGCCTGTCTTCTTCGAGATCACGGTCGCCTGTCCGCAAGGGCCGCCGCTACTCAACGAGCCCTTCCCGATCACCTTCCCCGCCTCCCCGACGTCGTCGCGGCTCCGACAGCCCTTCCCGATCAAGGTCTCCACCTCCACATCATCGTCAGAAGTCCGATTCTCGCTCGCCTCCTCCGCGACGTCGCCGTAACTCGGACTCTCGTTCGCCCCCTCCGTATCAAAGAGGACGAGGCTCATCGCCGCCGCCAAAGGACAGAAGGTATAGTAGCTCGGTTTCGAGATCACCACCTCCGAGGAAAAGTGACTCATGAGCGGGGTGGTGTGTAATGGGAAATGTACTTGCAGTATGTATGTGAGGTCATGGGATGGAGAAAGGGAATCGATGTGACCGTTGGCAGTGTGTAAATAGTAAATAGTAAACAGTAAATTGTATTATGCATGATTAGCTGGCCTTGCTATCGAAGCGGCACAGTAACCTTTTTCCGTTCAATTTTTCGGTTCCTCAAGCAAGCGCCACCCTACTTTGATAACTGGAAAGTTCGGTAAGCTCTCGCGGCGTGACGACGAGCTAGCGCAGTCGTACCGGTACCTACGTGCCAGGTAGGATAAGAATAGAACGTACAAGAACGCACAGCCGCAGACCCTACCTAGCCTGTTCAACACCTAATGGATACACTGGCGCAACGTCAACCGTCCACGCCCTTTGGCAACCTCGCGCCGTTCTGCGATCGCGCGGGACGGCGCCTTGTCGGTGTTCGCCTCTAAATTGACGACAAATGCCGTCCGTTCGCAAGCCATCCGCATGTCAAGTCCGTCCTTGTCGCCTTTTGTTTCTCGATGAGAGAGGAGCCGAGAGGGAGGTAGCGCGGGGAGTTGTATAATGGAGTCGTCAAACCGTGTGCTGCTCTGTGGCGTCCATCCATCACACCGAGACTGGTATAGGTAGCGTTGGTGGCTGTCACGGATACTACTTGGATTCCAAGGTGGCTGTTCTGGGTGTTGTTGTTGTTGTTTTGTACTCTTGTTTACAACTACTTCTTTCATCATGTGTAGATGATTTCGGTGCTATTTGTTCTGGCTACATGTTCTCCGACCGTCAAGCACCGACACTGGCGTAGTACTGCGCTTGTTGGCCGTCTGTTTCTTGTCGTTCAATCGCCCTTTTTGGTGCTGGTACTACGTTACTTGGGCCCCTTTTCGTTCTCACTGTCTCTGTACTCGAGGTTTCTGAAAGGGCAGTGTGTGCAAGGAGCAGCGATCTTTCGGGCGTGCCTCTCGAGAGATTTGGCTGGTAGCTTCCAAACTGGTCACATTCCAGGCTCGTCCGTCCGTGTGGTGGTGATGGTGAGAGCGACTCACTCCTCGCCATATCACCACCTATCAGCTGCCAAGAGCTGCTGGAGGAGGGAAAAGTCGTGCCTGCCGTTGTCAATCGTCACTGGGGGTGCAACGCAACACCCTTCTTTCCCGTTTGCGTTGGCGCGCCTTCCTCGTTTGCAATTTCCCTCCGCCGCGAGCCGACACCATTAACACACTCCACGATAACTACCGCACTTTCAATTTTCGGTGGGATTGTTTCTTGACGACCTTCGCCAGCTACCCCGTCATATGTGCCCTCTACCATCGCTACACGACGAATGAACCCTTCCATCTAAGCACACCGCGGGCGCACTCGCAGGCCACGCCTTCCTTCTACCGCCCATTTCAGTCACCCCACCAGTCCGGCCTAGACACCATCTGCCTCTCCATACGTTGAGCATTCAAGCTGGACCGCAACACCGCCCAAACATGGTCACGTTTAGCGAGCACCAGGTCATGGCAATCCAACTGTCGGAGCGCATCATGTCTGTACTCTCCATATTTGGATCCACATTCATCATTACGACTTTCCTAACGTGGCACTACTTCCGCAAACCCATCAATCGCCTGGTCTTTTTCGCGTCTTTCGGCAACCTAACAGCGAATGTAGGTACACTGATTGGCATTTCGGCTTTGCCCGCCCCACCGAGCAAGTTCAGCGCACTCTGCGAATTCCAGGGCATCATCTTGCAATGGTATGCACTCCTACTGGCTTCTGGGAAATTTGATACTGATTCGAGCAGGTTCCTGGTAGCGGACAGTCTCTGGGTCTTCTGCATGGCGCTCAATGTGCAGCTAGTATTCTTCCGGGGATACAATTCGACGCAGCTACGCCACCTTGAGAAGTGGTATCTGCTCTGCTCATATGGCATCCCCGGGGTTGTGTCGCTGGCGTATATCCTCTTGAATCATTTCGGCAGTCAAAAGGTTATCGGGCCTGCTACAGTCAGTGTCCACTTGAAAAACGTATCGAACTAAACTGACATGTTCAGCTCTGGTGTTGGATCTCAGGTGAAGTTGACTGGATGCGTCTCGCCTTCTTCTACGGCCCTGTATGGGGCATCATCTTTTGCACAATGTCTATCTATATCGTCACCGGTTGGAGGATCTTCCGAAAAGGCTCTGAGCTTCATTCGTTTTCCAAGACAGCTGCTTCCGACCAGGATTTTGGCAATGCTGCACAGTGTGCGCATAATGCCACGGATATTGGAATCATCAAGGTCATGACGACGATGAAAGTTGAATCTTCTCCACCGCAGGACACCTGGGATCCAGAACTTGCCTCGCCAACGTCGCGTAACGCTTTTAGGAGCTCCTTCGAAAGCACGAAACAATTATCGTCCTCCATGAAAACACCAGCCTCTGTACATGTCCAACAGTCTCCACACTCAACTCCGATGAACAACACACTTAACACATCAAGCGCGTATGGAGCAACGGCTTTTGCGACTGATCACACGAAGGAACCAGGTGTTGAACGTTCTCGTTCGATGTCCAATGCCAATAATACGATCCAGCGCCAAAATGGTATGAGAGTCAACGTGGCTGCATTGAGCTACTTTAAAGTCGCTTTCCTCATGTTTGCTGCCCTCTTCTGTGTCTGGGTTCCCTCCACCGCCAACCGTCTACAGCAGTTCGTCCACCAAGGGCATCCGGTCTTCGGCCTTAACCTAGCCTCTGCTTTGGTTCTCCCACTACAAGGCTTCTGGAACTCAATGATCTATATCTCAACAACTTGGCCAGAGTGCAAGCGTGTGCTCGCTAAGGCATTGGATAAATATCGTGGACGCAAAAGCGAGGAGTCGAGCTGGCGATCGAACTGTCAGGGCGATTCGATCACCGCCACGCGGGAACTCGGCACTTCTATTCTACTTCACACCAATAAGTCCAACGCACCAGTGTCGCAACAACACCCCCCGGGCACCTCCAGTGTGGAAAATATACACTCTGTGCCTTCTCAGTACAAGCGGTAAAGCCAGAGTACAATACTGCGCACGAGACAAATTATAAGTTTCTTTCGTGAGATGCTAAGCTGTGTTCATGGCGCGACGTTACTCCCTTACATTGAGTGGTTCGGCCAACGGTAATACAACAACCTGTGTCACAACCCTTCCTAGGCCTTCAATGTCATCTGCATCCCCGCTGTTCACGTACGACACTCGATTGAAAAGGGTTTCGAAGCTCACTACATAATCGGGCAGTCATAATTCCTCTTTCCTTTTTTTTACACATCCACCGTTCATAGTGCGGATGTTTCCTTGGAGTGTATTTCATTTCCACATCTCCTCTATGCTTTGGTTGAAAACGGGGGGGTTTAATTCTGGATATACCCATGGGACACTGCATTTGCTGGCGTTACTGGCCCACGACTGTTTTCACACTCATGCTATGGTGTGCAGGGTCATAGGACGCGTCATGCACATGCGGGAGGACACGGCGCCTTAGTAGACGTCAATATCTGAGAGACGGCTCTATATGGTGTAGTACCTTTCTACTTGTAGATAGTGGAATGAGACATGTGCTGCTGAAGTTGTTGTTTTTGTGCGATTAGTCGAGTGACTGCTTGGACGTGATCATGAGTGATCAGGAACGTAATAGTTCAATAGTGTACTCGCCTTCTCTTCTGTGCTACTTGTCACCATTTTATACGACCTACCTACAATACTGGGTCCGATCCACATCAACCCCACGTGGGTAGCTGAACGCGAGCAACCTTTCAGTGTCATTAGGTATGATTTCTACGCGAAGACGCTGCTAATTTTACACTTTTTACCAAAGCCAAACTGTACAAAGATATTATCGTTGCATGATGACAGGGCTATGCAAAGAGCAAGGACCACAGTGCCTGGGTTTGAGACGATGACATTTCCAAGATAGACGGAGGTTTGGGCTGATGAGGGGAGGATGTTATGGGGATTCTTCATGGATACCACCACTTTTAATGACTCTAACTACTGGATAGCGGAGGTGCTGAAACACGCACGACACCGATACACACAACTTTTCGCTCTCTTCCATCGCGTACTGCTCTCAATCTATGATTGCAAATGCATCCAATCGTCATGGCGTAGAAGTTGAAAGAGGCTTAGTGTGATCGGCGCATCTCGCGATCGGGAGATCTAGCCATAGGTAGTGGTCTGTGCGTTCTAGATCTACCCATCTTTGTGATTTCATGACGCACTCTGAATTAGTATTTGAGAACAAACACAAGACACTGTCAGCTGTACTTATTCTGGCTTCGGTCGCCCTTCTCGCATAATTTAATGTCGTACTCTTACGATACGGACCCGATCCTACCTACGACCAATATGGCGACGAATGGGAAGACAAAGTCTGAAAGAAAGCGCGTGCTGGTTGTTGGAGCGGGAGCGGCTGGTATGTTTTAGTCTTGACTGTTTTCGTTCAAGATACTAATGGTGGTTGCAGGCATGTCATGTGCTTACCATCTTTCCAACCACACCGACAAGTTCGATGTAACGCTCATCGATGCAGTGGATTATTGCGGTGGCCAGGCCTTTTCAATCCCAATTGATAAAGAACGGCACGGCGCCAGTTGGATGAATCAAGGTGTGCAGGGTGGAAGCTACATATTCCATCACACGATGACAATGTTTGCTCGACAAGGCTACCACGCCGATCCAGTGAAGCTACAAGTAAGTGCTCCATGGTAAATACAGTACAATTTGAACTCACACGACCAGGTCTCCTTTGGGAGAGACGACACCTTTTGGACAAACGTCTTCCCGACTGAGCTTCTAGCACGGCATCAAAAGGAAATCAGACGCTTTGTTCGCATGCTCAAGATTGTGCGCTGGTTCGAGCTCTTCTTTGCTCTGCTCCCGATCAAATATCTCATGAAAATCTTCTTCTTCTCCGAGGAATTCTCCAACACCATCGTTCTCCCCATGGTCGCTCTCTTCCTGGGAACCGGCAACTACACTCCCGAGGTTCCGACTATCATCTTGGAAAGACTATGCACGAGTCCGACGTACGGAATGTGGTTTCCGCCGGATAAGCTGAGCGTTGCTAGCAATCAACCTCCCATGGTGGTGTTTCCCAAGTTCGGCAACTTCTATGACGATTGGAGAAAGAGCTTGGTGGATAGGGGCGTCAATGTGAGGTTGTCGACGGAGCTTACGCGGGTTGTGAAGAGGGATAAAACGGGTGTGATTGTGAAGATGATCAAGCGTACGCCAGCTCCAGATCAGCACAATGCGAACAGCGCATGGGTGCCACAGGAAGATGGAACTGCCGATGCGGATGCGCAAGAGAAAGACGAACATTATGATGAGATTGTACTATGCGTACTGTAAGCTCCCACGCATCTGTCCGTCCAGCACCAGCCCGTCTAATCACCCACCAGTGCCGACACAGCCAAACACATACTCTCCAAAACCGCTTCCTTCCGCGAAACCCGGGTCCTGGGCTCCGCCAAATTCTCCGACGACATCACCGTCACACACTGGGACAGCGCCTACATGAAAAAGCACTACCAAAACTTCTACACCCCCAACCAAGCCGTCGAAACCCTCTCCGGCGTCGACCAAAGCGCCCGCACCAGCTTCGCCCAGAAATCCTTCAAGCCAATGTACATGATCAAAACGTACCCCGAGGACCGCTCGAAGCTCGAAATGTGCTTCGACTGCACGAATTACCAGGCGCAGTTTCCGCCCGAAGTGCCCTTCGACCGCCATGTCTTCCAGACCATCTACCTGAATCAGAAACGAGATGGCCACCTGTGGAGCATCGATGAGATTGATGAAAGTAAAATCATTAGGAAGGATTGGTGGCATCAGCTCTGTCACTCGTGGTCGCATTATCTCTTCGTCGTGCCGTGGATGTGGCTTCTTCAGGGGCGCAAGCATACACGCTTCGCGGCATCGTGGACGCTGCTCAATGCGCACGAGGTTGCCGTCATGAGTGGAATCGCCGCGGCTGTGGATCTTGGGGCAAGGTATCCTGAAGACTTGGAACGCGATAAGTTTGCGTTGCTGAGTTTCAGGCTGTATTACCTGTTGGCATATGGGAAGTGGTATCGGAAGAGGGCAGCGGAAGAGGGTGAGGGCAAGGACTGGGCGACGGGCCTGTATGGGAGTGTGTACCACGGTCCGGGTGTCACGGAGACGGAGAGGTTGATGTGGAAGGAGGAGAATGGGATCAAGGACTAGAAAATGGGGTGCGTCTTCGTAATACCCATGGTAAGAAAATAGTAATGTAAAGCACCGTGACATGTTATTGGTTGTCAAGACTCTGCAGCCGCCCGCGTAGGCGGATCATCGCATCAAAAAATGCAATAAGCATGGTTATCTCCGGGGGATCAGGTGGAAATAGGATATAATATTTTGAATCATGCGTGTTGGCATGATGCCAATTGTCCCTCCACCAGCTAATCGTCCACCGTAGAAATCGATGTGGTATCTTCGACCGTTGTTTTAGTATACGCAGCCTAACCGCTTCCGGTATGCTTTTCGGCAGTATACTAATTACTAAGACGGCACTTGTCTTTTAGGGAATGCTGATTTGCCCACCTTGCGGGATGGTATATCGGGATTACTCTGTCACCGGGTAATAGTAGTCGTATTTCCGTCTTTTAACTCCGCAAGGAAACAATGGAGGAGTATTAAACCTTTGGACATGACACCAGTGTTTTAATGCAGAGTCACTGAGGCTATAACATTGCCTTATACATACTTTCTTAAGAAATATCAACGTAAGTGCTTTGGTTACAATCTTCACAAGTTACAAGTCTCAAATACCGTGCTGTATCTATTCGATTTACCAATACACTAAGCCATTGATCAATATGGCTCCCACTACGAACCTAGACATCATCTTCGGAGCCATGACTTTCGGGAAAGAAGGTAACCCAACTTCTCCCCTCTCCCCGCCTGACTCCCCCGGAAAAAGTACCTACCAACTAACATCTCCATTCCAGGCATGGAGCAAGTCCGCACCTCCTCCCTCACTGATTGTGCCGCCATCCTCGACACCTTCCAATCCCACGGCTACACCGAAATTGACACCTCTCGATTCTACGGCGGCGGCACCAGCGAAGAATATCTCGCCATTCTGAACTGGCAAACCCGCGGCCTCGCCATACACACCAAATTTTTCCCCAACGTACACGGGATCCTAGGCCGTCCTGTGACGCACCTCGACGCCGCGGGTGTACGCAACGGTCTCGAGACGTCCCTCAAGACGCTCAAAGCGGAGAAAGAAGGTGTCGAACTATGGTATCTACATGGTCCGGATCGCAGTGTACCGCTCGAAGAGACGCTGAAGCCAGTCAATGAGTTGTACAAAGAGGGCAAGTTTAGGAAATGGGGCGTGAGTAACTACATGTCATGGGAAGTCGCCATGATATGCGAGATTTGCGACAAAGAAGGGTACCCGAGACCGAGTGTGTACCAGGGCATTTATAATGCCCTGTTTCGCACCGTGGAACATGAGTTGCTGCCCTGCCTGAGGAAGTATGGGATCGCGTTTTATGCGTATAATCCGCTGGCCGGTGGGTATCTTACGGATAGGTATCACCGACAGACGGAGAACGAGAAGGTGGAGGCCGGGAGTCGCTTCGATGCGAATAGAATGCAGGGGAAGATGTATCGGGCGAGGTATTGGAATGATGCGTTCTTTGATGCTTTGGATATCGTGAGGCCGGCGGTCAAGGCGGCTGGGATCAGAGAGAGCGAGGCTGCGCTGAGATGGGTCATGCAGCATGGGGCGCTGAAGAGAGAGTTTGGTGGTGAGTTTGGAGTCTTTTTGAGTTGAAGTGCTGGGGGATTTTACTGAAGCTGTGGACAGATAAGATTATTATCGGCGCGAGTAGCAAGGGACAGCTTGAGATGAACTTGAAGGACTTTGAGGGTGCGGAGTTGCCGGATGAAGTGTTGAAGGCGTTTGATCAAGGGTGGGAGAAGTGCAGGGGCGTTACTTGGAAGTACTTCCACTAAGCGGTTACTGAGAGTATTGGGATTAAGGCCCATAGACGTCTTTCGTAAGAGAGCTGGAGACTTGCTAGCCATTCTTTTTTAAACGCATACGTCGTTCTTCCCCCAAACCGAACATGATTCTTTCAGACCAGGGTACTCTCGAGCCCAATTTTTGAATACATCGATCATTGAGCGCTATGCTAGTTTTGCTCACTCACTTTCCCTATAAAAAATGTTGTGTTGGCTTAGGTGCCTCCGAATCCGTGCAAATTTTACCCCTAAAAATAGAAGTATGTAAGCTAATAATTTCTAAGCTTTTGTAAGGGGATAACGTATACAGACAAGCAAGAGCGGGTGAGTCGTGAAAAGGATAGTATTTAGATCAGAGTTAAAATAAATCCTTAAGGGATAAACAGAGCTCAGGCAGATTGACTATATACGCCGGTGTGTCACGTGCCTAGGCCGGGCCGGTGAAGCTCCGGGCAGGTCGCGGGTACATGCCGACGTAGATAGGCGTTACACTCCCGCACGAAAATGCTTGATGCTAAGAACGTTCATACGTTACCTTTCTCGCAACAGGTCAAGCCATCAAATTCAGACGCGAAATTATGTAGTTGAGTTTCTGAAATGAATTGTTTTTCACTCTTCCTAGCCGAGCCTTCCCTTCCATTCCTATACACAGACATAAACCCAAACTCCAGCATTGATATGTCAACACTACTTCACCGACCCAAAAAACGGGTAGTAAAAATTTGTGACCGGAGTAGCTTCAATTTTGAGATAGCCAAGGTACTATATAAGTACATGAGATCGGTGTGTACATTCAGGAAGAAATTTAGGCCACATCCGAAGCATCAACACCACGCCATACCGCTCATCTACAGCAAGTGGAATCGTCACAGGCTGGTAACCACAAGAACCGAAGAATCGAAACGCGACTTCGATGTTACACTGTCTAGACTGATAGACGTTGTCGGTGTGACGTAACAACGTGAACTGCATCGGCATGGTGAATGCCGAATCATCAGCAGACGACCATCAACACAGATGAGATATCTCCTACACTTCCCCGAAGCATACGGAAGGAAGAAAGATCACACATCAAAGCGGGTCCGAAGATCTCTGGCGGTCTCGTTGCACAACGTTGTCAGTGTCTCAGTGGTCCGACATCCGTCATTCATGGCGACACAAGACCTACCGCTCAATCTCCCCATCCGCGCAACTGACGTGTGCACTACTGTACTCTACATCCTACGAGCAGGTACTTTTGAGTCCACTTGCAGCGACAATCCCGTGATTCGCAACGTTTTATGATATTCCTGTGGAATGAAGCCGATCAGCTGACACGTTACAACTTTGACGATCGTCGTCTGAATCGAGCAATGAGCTGTGCCGCAGCGCTTAACAAATTAACCTACCATCCAAATTCCAACACCCGGTGTCAAACAAAGAAACCTTTTCATAGCAAAGCTTCGCGCACTGTGCCGTACCTACATACTATGTATGCTCTCATCAGCATCCAAAACCGACTGCGTCAAACTACTGTCGTGCATCCATACCCTTGGCCGCATCAAGCTAGCATCCGGCAACTTGCGTATGTAAGCTGCAGCTTCGCCCCAGCATTCACGACCTGGTGCACCCACACTTCGCATTCGTCCCCACTATAATAAGAAAACGTCGCGTCTTGTAATTACCTAGTCCGCACGCCGTGCATGAACCCGACCGCAGTGCTGCCCGCCCGACGTCGTACACTAGGACTAAGATTAGTAAAGTATGGCCGTCTGTGTAGCTTCGAAAAGTACAAATTTTTCGTCGGGCCGAGGTGTCTTGGTCGGGTCGGTGTTCTTCGTGTGCTTGATTGGGAGGGAAGCTCTAAGCGGGGAAAGGAACAGACAGGAGAAGTTCAACCGCAGGGCGCCTGGACGACATCTGCATTGATCGCCGGCACGTGGATAGCGTACACAGAGAACCCCGCTTCCAGATCCAGACTTGTCTGTTTCGAGTCGAGGGGTAGGTGATCGTGAGCGATTTTATTACATATATAGCGGAGGTACTTCCTATATGCGGGACACGTGCCAGACGAAGAAAGTACCTCCATGTTGAAGGAAAGTACCGCAATTTTTTCTGATGAACGGGCAACTTTCCTTCCTCGTAAGAAGGCTTCTTGATCATCGTGGTCGATGAACTTGGATGAGACACCTCGGCGTTTCGATACTTGCTAGAATGACGAACATGCATGAAGACTCTCCACATCACATCGTCACCGTTGAACAATCCCTCCATCCCTCCATCTCAAGGAAGGACGAACCTATCCGAGCAGGAGCATTGAGCAAGGCACGGCGCCTAACGATTCACAGGAATAGACGCAATGCCGTGCCGATACCGATGCCTTGCAGCAGAAGCCAAAAGAAGTCGAGGAAACGTTCAGCTGACCCACGACCGTTTCTGCGACCCATAGGGCCATGTCAGGACCCGGGCCGGATTGGTCCACATTCCTCATCTGTCAAGATCTCACCCCCATCATCGGCCGGGGCCGAAGAATGTATGGACCATTTGTGATGTTGTCTTCCCATTCCAAGCAAGGGGATGGGAGCTTGTGACCTCTCCCTTCCATCATCGTCCAGCCATCTCAATCCCATGCTTCGACCCGACTCTCAGAGCTGCGGGGTAAAAAGTGGGCTGTCAGGATTCGCTCTCGGTTGGCATTCATCATGGCTTCTGTCTTGCTTGGGTGTGGATGAACGAAAGTGCAGCAAGGTGCAGATACAGGCCTCGGCGCCAGTTGTTTCGAAACAGCCGGACCAATAACTTCCACGATTGGCTGGCCCACGCATGAACGGTTCAACGCGACGTGCGAACCGCCCGGAGTTATCGCGTAGACGTCGTATTGTATCGTCGTATCCTTGCTTGGCCTGGTCGGCCGATTGTTGGGGACGGTTTGTGCAGAAGGGTATCAAACTGTGCCGACGGGAAGTCAGGTGAAGTATGGAGACGACATTGGCAGTTGCTTTCAAGAGATGGAAGCGTGATACGGAACGAGCCAGGGAGAACTCGAGGTCATCTGCGCATTGCAAAACAAGTGCCGTACCACCATGCTTGGTTCGCAAGCACTCAGCCAAGTCGCATGAAATCACCCTTATCCAATGCCACAGAGAGGACCGATGGTCATGATATCAGCTGATACACCCTCAGACTGTGTTCACATACACGACGAGGGAATTGTGTGGGTGCGTTCCTTGCCAGCGGGTTTGTGCAATGGTGACACTGTAACTGTGTCCCCGTTCGTCCGTCCCAGCCACTCGCAGGGACAGAGTTCGCATGCATGGGATGTCGGACGTTGCTGCCTAGAGTGCGGGAAGTTGTCTATTCCTTTCCAGACGACCGGGAAACGCAGTCCTCTGTTCCTGGCGTATGGCGGCCTGATGAATGTGCGGATGACGAGAGCCTCATGTTCTGTGAAGCCCGATTTGCTCATCGGTTTCGAATTATTCCGTGGATTGTCAGCATGATGGTGAGAGGGCTGCAACCGAGGAGCAGGCAAGCGTAAGACCAGACGATGATGCCCGTCGGGTTGCGGGCTACCAGCGACGCGGGATGATATTTCACCACATACACCCAATAGCCTTGCGTTCCCGACACACAACGTGCCTACATGTGTGTCTATGCCTTTCGTGTCCAAGCTGCAGTCACACTTCATCTCGTGCACGCTGCGCCCGGGACCGTAGATTGCCATCCGCCCAAAAAGAGACATTGAGGCTATCTTACCACATCACAAGCGCGTGAAACGACGGCACCGAGTGATGATGAGGCAGCGTGGCAAGGGGCCATGATGCAGCTCGATTGGGTTGTTGCCCGCGCTTGCATCAGCTCGCTCGCTGCGCTCTCGTCAGCCACGCACAAAGGAGACAAAAAAGCAAGACTGCAGGATCACCATGCTTCTTTCCGCGCTGCCTTCTATACGGCAGACAACGTAAGGCTGATGCACTACACCCACCCGCGCTGAGAGGGCGCAAACAGCCGCCAATAGTGAATTGAATCTGGACATACAAGCCCCCGTTGGCCCAAGACGGTATCCTGGTGGCGTTGATGACATCTACACCCACTGCATATGAACTGTGGTGCTGTGGGTGTGCGCTATCGGGGAAGGGTGGGGTCATTCGGAGATGGATTGGTGTAGAGTGTGCTAGGACGGGGATTGAGGTGTTGGATGGTCCGCTGCGGCTTGAGACTGATATGAGGTACTCGACTCCTGCCGCGTTTCACATGCCATGTGGAAGGTGCAGGGCACAGAGCAGCTGCGTTTGGTGGGTGTGGGCGTGGGATAGTGAGCGAGTTTGTCGCAGCAAAAAAAGGACCGTCGACGAAGTTGGAGATTGCTGGCTAGTTGTTGTAATGGATAATTGCTAATCTAACGAAGATAAAAAAAATTGGTATCACGTATTCTTTTAACCGCGAGGTTGCCATGAGCCGTGCCCACTGTCTAAAATACCATCCGAAACCATGATGTAATGAAAAGCACTCTGAAGCCAGTCCAGACAGACAGGACAGTGAATGAAAGGGATATCGCTGAGAACTTTTCCCGTGCCCGATGCAGTTTCCTCCGTAGTAGTAGTACAATTGGCTCGTCCGAAAATGCAACATTAGAATTAGGAGACAGAATCAAGCACTGGGTATCTCGCAATAAGAGCAGATAAAGTGCAAAGAAGGGCAAAGGAAAAGGAAAGGTGGTCGCAAAAACTCTAGGCGCAGCCCATTCCGAACGCCGGCGCAAAAAGCGACTTTCTAAGCAGAGGGGTGGCGGAGGATCTCTTCGCAGTTGGCATCGAAACGCATGCTCCAAAGACGCATGCCGGTCATCAGCTTCTCGGTCTTCTCGAGTTCACGGTCGCGCCCGAAGATGGAGTTGACGAACTCGCAGCCGCTGTTCTTGCCCATCGCTACGGGCTTCTTCTCTCCCGTCTCCTTCTTAGCAGCCTTCCACATGTAGTCCTCACACACCTTGAGAAGTTTGGCGAAGCGGATCCACAGACGCTCGCCGCTCTCGAGGAAGTCCTCGACCATTTCGCGACTGGCTTGCTTGCGGATCTTGGGCATGATCTCTTCGGCGCGCTTGACCTTGCCGGCGAGCTGGATGAGGAGGAGCCAAAGCTCACCCGCCATCTCGGCCAGAGGGGTTGCCGAGCCGTAGTGGAAGACGGTCCAGTCGTAGATCCACTTGCCGAGCGAGTTGGCATCGAAGACGCTGCCGAGGAGCATGATGGGCTCCTCGGTGGGGTCCCAGTTCTTGTACGAGTAGCCGGCAGGGATGCCGGCGCGGTGCGCATCTTCCTCGGTGGCCTTGGCCGCTGACTTTGGGGTTGCCGTGGGCCGCTTGGGCGTGGACTGGGGAGGCGGCGCACGGGTGGAGTGGGATGCGCGTCGGGGACGGCTGGACTTGTTCTCTTGCTCGTAGATGGGAACCTGATCGTAATAATAATGATCAGCATTCCGGTGCGTCTCGTAGCGCGCGTACGGTTCGTACGGCGGTGGCGGATAGTCGTAGACGTGGTCGAAGCCGTAGTCGTAGACATGGGGGTCGTACTCGTCGTAGACGACCTTGGTGTGCACGTAGCGAGCCGATTGCGACGGATGCCGCCTCTCGCGATGGGAGCGCTTGAGAGGCGGGACGTCCGTCTCGCGGCGTGGCCGGCCTGTCCGAATATAACCAAAATCTCCACTTACATATTCGGGCGTGCGCTGCGGCGTCGCGTAGAAGCGCGGAGACTGGAAGTCTGGCATGAAGGAGGGGGCGCCCCCACGCGGGGAGGTGTACGAGTGCTGCTGGGGCACGGCGTGCGACGCCCTCCGGCTGTGGTGGGCCTTGACGTTGGGGGAGTTGCGCGGAGACGGCGTCGTCGTCTGGGGGCCGTAGCGGGGCGAGTAGTAGCCGCCGGGGCCGGGCGACATGGGCGTCGCGTTGCGCTGGTGGTAGGAGTCGTAGGCCATGTAGCCCGGCGGCGGCGTGGGATACGACGGGGTGTAGTTCATCGCGGCGGCGGAGGCGGCGGAAAGCGGTGGGGTTCTTACTGGGGAGACACGAGATGGAGCAGGTGGAAGGGGGGAGGGGGGAGGCAGGCCGGCGCCTGTTCACCGTGGAATATCAAACCACTCGTGAACGTGTCGTTGGGTGCGACAGCAGGAGGAGGTGGTGGAGGGAAGTGCGACAGCGAGAGAGGGAAGGAAAATCCGCGTCTGTCTGCTGCACATTTGGTGGTTGTTCGCGTACTTGGTAGAGGATGCCAGAAGGATCCAGAGCGAGGATCCTGAAGTTGCTGTGGGAGACGTGCCGTCCGGTGCTTGGTAATGTAAATGGTGGGTTGAAGTGAGTTTCGGCGGGCGCAGCGGACGAGCCCAGCCTTAAAAGGGCACGTCGCTGCCAGTCGCTTTGGCCCGCGGGCGAAAGCCCAAGGGCTTTGGGCAAGCCTGTCCCTGCACGCCGCTCACCGCTAAGACAGCCCCTGGCCCAAGATCGCATTTCCCAATGAACGGTATTCTGGGATGCTCAGCCTCCACGCTGTCATGATACCTGGACCTGGCAGCGTGGTGCGGCGAACGCTTGCTTGCCTGGTGCCTTGCACATCGCATTCCATCATGATCCATCATTAGATACCCTTTGCACACTTGCACACTCGCGTCCACCTTGTCACATGCACACCCCCTCTGTGCCGTCTGCTCCTGTGCGGCCATCTCCTGTGGATAATCTGGCTCTACCGTGTATATACCCGACATCCTGGCCCTCAGCGTGAGGGAGAGGTAAGCAGTGTGCCGTCCCGTGTGCCCCTTTTGCTCTCTTCCAGCTTCTGTGCGACCACCACCACGAGAAGAAGAACACCAACAGCAACAGCAGCAACAGCAGCAACAACAGCAACAACACCACCACCAACAACAACAACACCAACAACACCAACAACACCTCAGGCTGGCTCACGCCTTGTTTCGTAGACGGCTGCTGCGTTTCTTCCGTTGTTCCGGCAGCCCCCTCCCTGCGTGACTCCAGTGCTCCACCTCATGAAGATCTGGCCGGAAAGAGTCAGGACGGACAGTTCGTCCATGCGCTCGCTCGTGTACGGCCCACCTGCTGTCCGTGTTTTCCCACACAGACACTTGGCTGAACTTAACTCTTAAGCGCTCGGATGCCGGGCACTGAACAATGTCACTCATTCGCGCACTGCAGGCACGACGATTCAGACCTGCACATCTCAGCTTCGTCTCGCTTTAGCTCGCAGGCCACACCCACGCCGCCGTCGCGGGACGGCTGGAGGCTCTTCTACTGCGTACTATGTAGACTACGTAGTAGAGCGCTTCGGCCGCGACGCGACGCGACGCTCTTGTCCGCCTGCTCGCGTTTCAACGGCCCTCGTACATGGAGAGCCCTGCTGCGCTGCGCTGAGCCGCACCTCTGCTGAGCCCGCTCGGAGCCTCTGCTGAGCCTCTCCTGTACGTCTGGCAATCTCCGCCTCGTGAAAATTTTTCCTCGATAATGTCTCATAAATTGTCGTCTTGGACCATGCTGCCGCCGCCCGCATCCTCACTTACCGCTACTCTCGATACCAAGAGAGGTCGCCCTCTCGCCCGCAAGTGTATGGACGTCGGCGGCCCACTTGCTGCATCCTGCTGCAGCAACCCGTCACTGATTCGGCGTCAGGCGGCGGCCAGCGCAGCAGACACGCCTTGGTCATGGATGCGATCTCCCGCCGTGCCCAGGCCTGCCCGGATGAAGCAATCCTCAACCGCAGCCCAACGGTGACTGGAGGGGAACGGAGCGCCACGACCCGCTTTCTGCATAAAGCTGCTGGCAAGACTTGTTTCTGCCGTCACCGCACCCCTGCAATTTCTTCCGCAATCTTGGCGCACACAATCATTTCGAATTTTGGACGCCTTCCGCCTTCCCCTATTGGCCTTCGCCGCCTCCCATCCCTGCGTCGGTCGGCGGCTTGCGTCCCTACCGAAGCGCACAGTATACCCTTGGGACGTCCAAATTTCCATCCATATCTACGACAACTCACCTTGCGTTCTCTGACTCCTACCCAGCTCCACCGCCGTCTCATTGCTACTGGCTCTGTCTCACACCATATCGGCCTTCCAGCACTGTATGCGCTCAACCGCTATCTCGCGATACGACACGCAAAACGGAGCGCGGACCGAAGGTTTCATTGCCGTGGGAGTACTATGTAGTACTCGGCGCGCGCGACCACGGAGACTCTCACGCTGGTACTATGTATAGTAGAGCCGCTCGCCAACGCGCATCATTCGCTCAGCCAAGACATGACGCAGCCCTGCTCGGGTTCACGCATCTTCTTGCCAGCCCTACAAAGGTACTGTACCCATGCTAGGACCGGATTGCAGCTTCGCGGACCGGCAGGGGAGGCCACGTTTGCTGTGCTGGCTGAGCGCAGTTATGCACGCCTCATCTAGCGCTGCATGATGCACCTCTGCGCTCCCAAAATATTTTTCAACCCAACTCAAAACACAACCACGGTCAGATTCCCTACAGGGTCTGTGGCGGTGCAATCATTCGGCCTAGAGTCATCCCGGCCAGTATGGCAACTCGTCGACGAGATTCGTATGGTGATCATCACTCCTACACACGGACGACTTGTCGCAAAGGATCGATGGTTCGGTTGCTATTGGCTGCGGATGTTATCCTACTTGCGCTGATGCCCATCCGCTCCCAAATCACCGCTTTCAGCGTACAGCCCGATACATCCGCCTCCTCCGGAAGGCAACAGGTAGATGTCGCCGCGTCGCAATTGCGCACGCATTTGCCATCTCTTTACGCGAACGAAACATGTGACACGCACACACCGGCCTCGACCTCCTTTATTCGATCGCCAACGAGGAAACCATGGCGAATCAGGCGAACCGACCGACTTCGCCCCTCCAGCTCGGACACTAAATCTCGCTGTCATTGTTAAACGAGACGCTTCAGATACAATGGCCAGCTGAATGCATCAGGTGCTACCATCATCCATGGACACGTAAGGCGTGAATGTTTGCTTGGAGGCCACTGACAACGAAACGCCTTCTGATATATCCAAGCGGAGTCATCCTGAGTGAGTCATCATGTGCAGGTAGGGGTTACTGGTTCAGCGAGTGTTAATCTCAAGCTTGTCCCCGCGAGACCATAGGTAGGCGATGCCAAGTTACGTCATGATTGTGCGTATTGGCTGTGCTTGAATCCAGTCTACGGGGCAACGGCAAGGATGTCTTGGAGTGTGCATTGAGGCTCCAAGTGATCGTCGACCTTTCTTTCACAGCCTAATTTGGACGTCCAATGTTTGTGGCCTCCCATTTGCGGTGGGTCCATTGTTACCATTCTGTTCCCCTTTCCTTCGTTTGATTTTCTTACCAGTCATTTCCACATCAAATCCCTACCTATATCCCAGTCATCGACTTGCTGACTCTACCAACTTGGTCAAAGAGCATATTTACGCGCATCAAGGAAAGTTCCAATCGCTGCCAGTTAAAGGCTTGCCGCCAGAGGCACAATTTGCCGCCCGATCTCCATTCACCTTCTCCCGCCACCCTCCGTATTCACATGCTTTACCTTCCTGTCAGCGCCACTGTTGCGTAGACCTCATTCAAACGGTAGGCTGCAGTCTATGCATGTGTCCATCGCCACGATCGCGCGGAGGAGCACGCAGATGGCGAGTGGATTTCAGGCGACTGTGTTTCGGATGGGAAGAGGCGATGAAGCAGACCACCAGGTTCATCTTGATCTAAAAATGCCTGTTCTCATCCCAAGTCTCCCGCACAGCTGCAGATGAATGGTCCGGTGTCTGAGGAGGTTTTCATGCGACATCAAGTCTCGGCTGATAGCTCATACGACTCTCAGGCGGGGAGTACTAGAATGGTGGTAAGTATGAATGTAAAACATCTTTGACCAAGCTATAGGGAACGGCAAGTGTTTCGTGTACGTAGAAAGAGTAGGAACATGGTAATATCTTGAAATAAACGGCCCAATGCATCACCGATAAGTCGGAAAAGCTGAAGATCCTCGGTAAATCGAGAATTCTGCGAAGGAACTTTGAACTTTCTCGGTTGTCGTGATCTCTGCATCGCTCGGGTCGTATTCTCTTTATGCAGGGTCAAAGTTACTACCGAAGCATCACGTCACGATTCAGTCCAACGAAGCTTGAGTTAGCTAAGGTTCACTCATTCCTTCTCTTCTTCATCTCCTCCAGGGTCCGCACCACTCTGGCTCTATAACCAAGTCTATCATCCCCTCTCTTACATCTCTGGTCTCGGGTCTCCTTTTTATTCTGGGCTTCGGTGTTGGAATGGATGATATCACCACTATCCGCCTCGCGGAGTAGCCCGCAAACCCTTCGCCGATGCACCCGTCCAATATCCATATCCGTAAGGTGTGTATTCAGCAGTATCTTTCCCGCGTCCTGGTTTGATTAACGATCATCTCGTGTTCATAACACTGGCCGAGAAACCAAAATGGTATCCAAGTTGTATTTTCCCAACCATGTGCTTCCTACTCTCCACCATCCCTCACCCTAACGACCTCACTCTCAAACTTTAAACCCGCCTTCACCCTCACGCTCCCAAAAACAGAACTGCTATCCAACTCCCTCTCCCTCCCCTCTTCATCCGTCCCCTCCCTCTCGCCCCAAGTCTTCGCCTCTTTCATCGCCTCCATACTCAACTCACCCACCCTCAACCTCATCCCTCTTTCCTCCGCAATACTCAGCCCATGTCCAACATCCTTGATACCTAGTTCTAACCCCGAGCTAGGGGCCTGGCCTCGAGGCGGAATATAGGACCCGGACGTGATTCGGTGGGAAACGCCGTGAGCGTAAGGACCGAAATTCTGCTCGATTAGGGACTCGAGAACGGAAGAAGGAAGCCCGGACTTTTCAGATAACGTATGCGCTTCGGAGAGGATGTAAATGAGGCTGGCGGTTATATAATTTGATGTTGTTTTGAGGAGGAGGGCTTGGGAGGGCGAGGGGCCGACGTGGATGACGGATCGAGCTATCACGCCCTTGAGGAAGGGCTCTACTTTTTCGATGGCAGAAGGTGGCCCGGCAACAGCAACGAGTAATTGTCCAGCTCGTGCGGCCAATGTTGCGCCAAACACTGGAGCGGCTATGTACTGTCCGCCTGCTTCGTTCACTTGGGACGAAATGGTGGACGCGGTGCTTGGATGCACGGTCGTGGTGTCTACAAATAGTTTGGATGTAGTCGGACCGCTGGAGAGAATGAGCGAAATTATTGACGTGAGGGTCGAGTCATCGCTGAGCTTGTAACACGTCAGTACAATTCTTTGGGTGCTGGTGGAGGAAGCATGCACGTACGGAAATGAAGATGATGTCTGAATTCTCAACCACGTCTCCTACAGTCTTGCATGGTATTGCCCCACGTTCCTTCAACGCTTCCCCTCGCGAAAGCGTCCGGTTTGTATAGTGAAGGCTAGGCAAACTCTCCTCTTTCAAGTGGTTTTGGATATTTCTCGCCATGGCGAGGCCCATGGAGCCTAGTCCAATCCATCCAAGGCGGGGAGATGTAGATGAGGAAGCCATGAGAATGATCACATTCAAATGACTGGACGAAGAGAAGGCCTGGGCATGCAGAGACTGTGGTAGTATATGTAGTCTACAAAAGTGTGTCAGCATCATGCCATTTCCAATCGCTAGTACATAAAAATTGGTAGTTGGCGTATGACTGAAAGGAAAAGCGCGTAAAGCCGTGAATTGCCGGGTTTCATGCGGGTCTGAATTGAATTGAGTGCTCATTCTTAGTACATATCAATCGTCTTTGTCATGGCTTCATAGCTGTGAAGACACTGGTAAGCTGATGTGGACGCACCAAATATCCTCCAGAATCGATATGTTAATATATCAGATTACGTTACTACATATCACCGCTATCTGGTCTGAAAGAACCTCGCGAGCCCCAGTTCCAAAATGGAGCTTCCAAACCACGTGAACGGGTAGAATAGGGGACAAATAAGTATTAGCTAAATTGCTTTATTGCGTATTGTCGCGTAGATGCCAGTCGCTCACCTGACCTAGAGGTCCGGGCACATGCGAGCTCCGGATATAAGCTGGTCCGCTTCTTTCCTTTGTCTATAAGCTTGACCTGATCACTAGATTTTCCACGACAATGATCCACCACACAGATCAGCTGAATGTACATTTCTAGTTCACTCTTTCACTCCACACATATGCTATTTAGTATCCCTAGAAATGCACCTAAGTCCCTATTTGGATCAAACATGACGCCCTTGTCGCCTCTAGATCAATTACTCAGCCATATGGAGCTGATCTGGCGCCTCCAAGTCGGGGTATTGGACAGGCCCTCCATTTTCTAAGATATAGCAATGTAATGTCCCTATCTTCCACAAACCTTTTGAGCGACCTGGCTTGCATGCCTACGCATACTCCCTTTCCGCGTAGCTCTGGATCATGCCCTGAGCAGTTGAATCATACTCTTTTAGCTCGACCTTCCCATCCTTCTCCAAGGTGTTAGCCTGCACAAACACCTTCCTCGGCGTCTTTCTCGCTAGCACTGCCGGCCGCAACTTGTTCTCATAGAAAGGTTCAACCGTAGTGATTTCGTCGTACAACTTCTTCGCACTCTCAAAATCTGCTGTACTCTTGAAAATGTGTAGCTTCTGAAGATATGCTTCTACTGCTGGACGACCAAGGTCAAGGATGCGCGTCCGCTCGAGACGGATGGTGAGGTCAGAAAGGTCGTCTTTCTCGTACTCGAGTTGGCAGAACTCGACGCCGGCATTAAGAAAGGTACGGAGGATAGAGAAACGAGCTTGCATGTGTGCTTGACCCCATTTGCGGGACTTGGGATCCCAGAACTCCAGCGCTGCGACACCTGCACGCGCCATTTGGAGGTATGCAGCGAAAAGAACGTGGCCAGCTTCGCCATTCAGATCTTCTTTCCCGTTGCCAAAGCCGAAGAGTTGCAGGATTGGGAACTCACAAGCAAGTGCCATAGCAACACACTCTGCGCGGCACTCCTCGTATGAAGCGGCAATGGTACCAAAAACCGAGCCCCACGTTTGCCCTGGCTTGTAGTAGGTCGTAATAGGCTTGTGAGTGATGGGCGATATTGGCGGGTTGTTGATGTCGAAGTTGTACTCGCCTGGTGAGGTCTCCTGGAGTAGCTTTCCACAGCCATGTCCTAGCAGTTCGTGAAGACCAACCTGAACTTCGAAGGCGGGGTCACGAAACTTGTTGTACACTTCAAGATCAGCGGGTTTGATAAAGGGAATAGGCTCATTGGCTGCCTTTGCCGATAGCACGTTGCCGAGCGATACGTTCTTGAAGCCCAGGTTCTGGCGGATATCATCATAGTTGGGAATGTTGATACCTGCTGGGATACTGATCATCATTAGTATTAGGTCATATCATGAATAAGTAGATTCACCTACCCGCTGCCGGCAAAAGTGAGCACCTCAAGCGAAGTGAAGTCAGGGCTCAAGAACTTATCCTTTTCAAATGCCGAATCCCAAGGTAGTAGAGGAATCAGCTTCGGTGCTGAATCGACGAGTTTTCCGAACGCCTCTGTCCGCTCCTTGTTGACCATGGCCACAAATCCTTCCCACTCGCCGCGGATACCATGAGGGTCGCGGTAGGTCTCAACAAAGCCAATATCCGTCTCCACCTCAGGCCCCTTATCCTTGATCCAAAACCTCTGGCTCTCCTTGTACGCCTCAAGAGATCCGGTTCGGAAGCTCTTGGCATACTGGTCCATCATGCTGACCTCATTGTCGTTCGCCGCGTACTTCTTCGCTTGGTCGATGTGATAAGCAATCGTCTCCATTTCCTTCTGGTAGTCTCCAAACACAATCTTGACCTTCTTCCCATCTTCTAAGGTCCACTCGCTATCCTTTACATCCCGGTCCTCGGCCGAGGGGTTCGACTGGGCACTCGCAATCAAGATCTCAAATCCCTCCTTCGTCTTCCTGACCCTCGTGTTCTCCGGCAGCAATCGCTTGCTCTCCAGAAAGTCGCTCACGCCCGCAATTTCCTCCTTGGTGATGTCTGCACTGTCGGGGTAATACGTCGAGACATGTCCCGCGCTCGGGTATCCCAGATGCAGCTTCGAAATATCGTTTCCTGCATATATCGCATCCTTGAATTTTTCGTATAGGCCCAATGCCGTCTTCGAGACGGTGGCAAGTGCCTTGAGCTGTCGCGGCTCGAGACGTGGTACAAACTTGGAGTCGCCGAACGACTTGTAGTTGCCCGTGTTACCGAGGAACTGGGCGGCATAGTTGAGATATGCATCGATTTCACCTTGAGAGAGGCCAGCGTCCTTCGCGAGGGCGGCGTAATCGCCGTTGCTATGTTTGTGCAGCGCGATGATGAAGTCGTAGATGAGCTCGGATTCGGGCGAGACCTGGCGGAGGATGATACGGGTTCCAGCGTAGCAGGCTCTGTCACAGTGAGTCAGCGAGGGGTGGGAATTGCAGGAATTGCATGAATCGAGGTCCAGCTTGCTTTGATATGTGGTGAGCATAAAGCTTCTCCTTGTCGCTGAGCGTTTCGAAGTGGGGCTTGATAGCGAGGGGCACAATGCTCGGGGGGCTGTCGGCGAGGTACTGCTTGAGCGTCTCGGAGTCTATGGAGGCGGTCATTGTAGCGGCGGTGAAGATGTGGAGCAGGTCCGGAGGGAAGCAGAGACGTGTTTGTAGTTGTGGTTGTGTTTGTATGTACAAAGAACGAAAGAAAGAGAGAAAGAGAGAAAAGAAGGTGCAGATGGGTGGGCTGTTCAGAGCTTATGCAAGGGTAGCGCGGGGTAGCTTTTCGTGTCACGGAGTCAACACCATCCGAGTATCATGAGGTGGCTTTGTGTGCAGCTTTCACGCATTCTCGCATCCACGCCCGTGTGTATATCTCAGTTGCCGAGTCAGGCATAAGCAACGTTTTGTTGCGCACTGGTGGCTTCATTGCGTGCCACACTTGTACATTCATATTCCAACCCACAATGACACCATCCCAACAAATACGAGCAAACCCCAAGAAATAGACATCTCAACCGCCCTGCTCACATGGACAATCTCCGGTGTGCCTATCGCTTTGACGTCGTCGATCTTGCAGACAACTTTGCATCCCTTGTTCTTCCTCTTCTCGACCGTCTCAACATCCCGCCTCTTGCTGTCCTTCTTTGGGCCGGCAACAGGTCCACTTGTGTTGAACGTCAACTCTATCCACTGAATCTGAAACTCTGCAGAATTGCCGACGCTCATGTTCCCTGACCATTCTCCTCCATCAGACCACATGTTGATCGTAAGCCCGCTAGGCTTCCGCGGGACCGAATACGTATTCGCGGCGACCTGATTGTTGTTCAAGTACCAGTAGCTATTCTTGTCCAGCCAGTCAATGCGGTGCGTCTGCCACTCGTCCCAAGGGGCGAGCTGTTTCTTTGTGAGGGACGCCGCAGAGATTGCATCCCCCTGTTTGTCAACTGAGGGCTGATTCGTGTAATGAACAGTGTCGGTTGAATCGTTCGTCAGGATCTCAATGTCGGACTCGTTGTCGTCGTCGAAATAGGTGAAGAACCCGGCAACGGCCCCTTTGGATCCAGTAACTCGTGCGAGCATCCGCATCGACACATGCATGAGATTTTGTTGCTCGTTTTCAATCTCTGCTGCAGACTGAAAGTCTTGAAGTCGGGTGGTACGAAGCGTGAGGAATGTGAAGTCGTCATTAGTGTCGTTGTTTTGCTGTAGGAAGATGTTCGCAGGGGAATTGACCATTCGAGTTGGAAAGTCGTTTGTAGCATCTTTACTCCAGTTCTGGATTTGCCAGTCCGTGTTCCAAGCATCGCTGTTGAGGATATCCGAATTCCACACTTTCTCGCTTCCAGCCGTCTGGGAATTGTTGACGAGCGGTGGCGTTGTTACGTATTCTCCGGATTGGTCCGCGAGGTTGCGGAAGTCGAAGAAGCGGTAGTACTGGAAGTAGGACGGCGTATTTGAGTTGGCACCAGAGTTGACGACATAGCAAGTGCAATTATCTGTGTTTTCATGTGGTGTGGCGGTATTTGTTGTGATGTATTGGGCGGAAAAGGCTGGTTGAAGAATTAATGCGACACAACACAGGAGTGCGCCTAGCGGAGGAATATTTGGAATCATCATCATCATCATCAACATCAAGGGAGCGAACAGTCGTGAAGAAAAAGTATTACGAAATACAATAGATAGAAAAGGTCGAGCGGTTTACTGAGTGTCACCAGAAAGGCATCATGAGTGTGGTGGGTCGTCAGCAACTAAAGGCAGGGGAATGTCGATTTTGTATATATATATATACACAATGTGCCACAGAAGCCGTCACACTGCAGCGTGCGAGGCTAGAGAAGGCGCAGGCGCAGCAATATCAATGTTTCCAAAATACGCTCGCAGGACGCTTTGTCGTGCGATGATCTGGACCATGGAGACGCGGCAGATCTCCTGAGCTAACCGTATCTTGCTCATAGCGCCACCTTCGCGCCGAGTCCGGCGTGTGGCTCATGACACCGAAACAATCGTGGCCAACAATTTGGGTGGAGATTGGGTGCAGAGAACTTTGTTGCCCGTTCTGCAGCTGGTGGGACTGTTCGCACGTCCACATTGCGCTCATTCTTTCCCCACGAACTGAAGCCTGTCAGCTGCATCGTCGCCACAGCAGGCCGCCAAAGCCGTCTCAGATGTCGACGCTCAAGTGAAGCTGTCGATAGTTCCCTGCAGCTGCGGACCTAATCCGGAACGTCTCGAACCGTGTGTCAGAGGCGAGCTCTCGAGTTTGTCGAAAACAGCCACTGGTGCGATGAGCTTGCTGCTGAATCTTCAGCCATCATACATATCTATACTATTTCCCCCACTTTTGGAGGTGTTCTACATGCAAGAGTTTGTGGAGTGTCGATTTCCTTAGCAACACCATAGTCGAGGTCACGGATCCATCGGCCTGCGAGCTGTCTGACAAGCTCGAAAGAAGTGGCCGCCAGCCAACAGGCAAAGATGTCAGGATGAGCCTTGCTGTGAAAGAGATGACGAGTGTACTGGAGCCAAAATAGTACAGTGTAGGTACCTCGGTAGCAGTTCCATACCAATCCCTTAGCGGACTAGCATAGCTCACGTGCTTTGGTGTTGTCGCGTTTGCCCGATCTCCGCCGACGCGTTGCTGCCTTTGTGCAACCCACCGTTCCCCATTGCTGACTATGTCACTATATATATGTATTGCCTCCAACCTGACTTCTCAATGCTGAATACTACCTTTGGATAACCGCCAGCGCATATTCACCTACATTATGACGGACAACGCACTACAAGAAAAAACGGTGTACTTTGAACAACAGCAACTATCGGACAAAGACGATGACGAACATCTATTGGGCGAAGCGTACTTGCGTGTGGGACGTGCGCTTGCTGAATCTAAAGCAATGCCTCCTTCCAAGCTTGCCCGTCGGTCTAGCAGTTTCCTGGGACCGACACCCAAGGAGCAGCTACAGAGACTTGAAGGCCGCAGAGTTGAACAGCCACCGAATCCACGTTTCGAGTCTTCGGGCCTAAAGAGACCAGGACCGATGCCAGATGCAAACATCACAAAAAGTTTCCCCGTCACCAAACGACCACGGCGACCTACAACAAGCCCTGAGGTGGAAGCGCAAGAGAACCTGAAGCGAACAACTTTGTTGCCGGATCTAAAGGCGCAGGACGAGATACCTTTCTACAAACGGGTGGGTGTCATTCCCCGAGAGCTCAAGAACGGCAAAAATGTGAAGCTGGCCGACAAGATCAAGCTTGAACCAGACGATCGACAACTCTTGAGAGGCAAAGTGATTTACTTTTACCCGAACGATGATATCAGTATGTCACGCCGGCAGTGTATACATAAGATCATTCAACTAGGGGCAGCATGGGTCAAGTCGTGGCGTGATGACATAACACATGTCTTGGTCGATGACCACTCATATTCGCAAGTACTACGTCATCTCCATAGAGCTGAACTACCTGTGAGTACACATAATCAAAATGTTACACTGTGACTACATGGCTGACGATATCATAACAGCGACGAGTGGTGCTAGTGAAATTCGACCCATACGTTCCACAATGCATACAATTCGGAACACTACTTGACCCAACTGCGGGCAGATTCCTTGTAAAAGGAGCACCGAGTCCAAGCCGTGCGGATAGCAACTCAACCAGCACTTCTCAGTCATCCTATTCCCATGGTTCTCCCCAAACCAAGCCCTCGGATCGCCAATTGGACGCTCATTGCTCCCAGAAGACCCGAGTCTCGAATCCAATTCCAAGCGATTCCATCGTTTCTTCCGATGACATAGTGGAAGATAGCTTCATCTGCGAAGAGCCCACTCAACCCACTGGTGCATACGATGCGCTTTCTGTAGCTATAAAAGAAACAAAAGATATTGCGCATCTACCCCTGGACGAAGACGGAGACGAAGAGGAAGGAAATTCGCGACTCACAGACTTCACCTCCCAAGACTCAAGCATTGAAATTGACGATGAAGTCCTCGAACCACCACTCAAACGTCCCAAACCCTCCAGATTTGCACCCTCAGCACCAAAGCGTAAGGCCAGACGTGAAACCCTTCCACACGCCTTCCAATGCATGGACCCCCTCGGCACCACCTCCTCCCTGAACCCAAACGCTCGCACAATCGAGATTCTGGGCGAAATGTGCAAATATTACGACCAAATACAGGACCAATGGCGCACCCTCGCCTACCGTAAAGCTATAACCACTCTCCGTAAACAACCCATCAAGATCATCACCGCAAAAGAAGCTGCAGCCCTCCCATTCATTGGGCAACGTCTGGCCGACAAGATCGAAGAAATCGTCCTCACAGATCGTCTACGAAGACTAGACAGCACGCGTAACGATCCCACGGACCAAGTTCTCCGCCTCTTTATCGGCATTTATGGCGTCGGTCTCGCTCAAGCCAGCAAATGGATACAAGCCGGGTACCGCACGCTTGACGACCTCGCCACAAAAGCCAAACTCACACCTTCGCAAAAGATCGGCATAGAACACTACTCAGATTTCGCCCAACGGATCCCTCGTGCAGATGTAGAAGCTCATGGCAGCCATGTCAAATCCGCACTCCAGGCTCTCGACCCAAAGTTCGAAGCTACCATCATGGGATCCTATCGCCGCGGCGCAAAAGAATCGGGCGACATTGATATCATCATCACCAAACCCGGCGTCTCCATTTCCCATCTACGACAAGTTGTCTTCAACACGCTGATCCCCTCCCTAACGGCCTCCGGATTCTTGAAATGCAAGCTCGCCACCTCATCCCAGACAGATGGTGGCACAAAATGGCACGGAGCGTCTTGTCTTCCCAAATCCTCTACATGGCGTCGTCTTGATCTGTTACTGGTGCCGGACTCCGAGATGGGCGCTGCGCTGCTTTATTTTACAGGAAACGATATCTTCAACCGGAGCATCCGACTTCTGGCAAGCAAGAAGGGAATGAGATTGAATCAGCGCGGATTGTATAAGGATGTTTTCAGAGGCAAGGATAGGAAAAAATTGAACGAAGGGACCCTTGTTGAGGGTAGGAGCGAAAAAAGGATTTTTGAGATTTTGGGAGTTCCTTGGAGAGAGCCGGATGGGAGGGCTTGTTAAAGTGATGGCTTGAATGCGTACCTTTACAACCAAATGTACATCTTCATCGTTCAAGGAGATTGGTCTATAATTTCGATCCGTTCCCCTTCCCCTGTATCACGTTCTTGAATTCGTCCACAAACCTCTCCGTAAGCACACTTCTCTCCACACCCTTCCTGCCCTCCCACTCTTGTTCTGTCTTCCTCTCCTCATCCCGCCACCTAACCATCTCCTTCCCGACCCACTTCCCTACATGCATCGCACTCTCCTCCACCTTCTCCATTGGAATAAGGTGCCCGGCCCCTTGGACCATTACATTTGCCACCTTACCTTCCCTCTCTCCACCGCTTCCCCCGTCACCGGTCCCTGTAAGTGCCATCTTCTCTGTGATATTCTCTGGGTCGATAGTAAGGAAGGAGAGAGAACCAAACACGTAAAGGACCGAGGGACGCAGATGGGGTAGTTGCCGGAATACGATCATTGCTTCGCCGCGGTAGAAGGGTGTTTGCGGAACAGTGGTTAGGACAAGGTCGGGGTGTGTGCGGCGATTTATGGCTGCGGGGTTTGCGGTGGAGTAACCCGAGGATGAGGATTCCGTGTCGACGCCGGGACGGAAAGCGAAGTTGGGACGGAGGAATGTCATGACCTCTTGGTGTTTCGTCGTGGCAAGTGTAACTTCTTTCGGCTGGGCAGGCGTAGGCGTTGACGTAGATTTTCCAGCCACAGCAGCTGGAAGCGGTCCAGGCGTGATTTTACTCTCCGAATACAACCCTGTCGGTACCTCTCTCAACCCATATTGGATCCATCTGTCAAACACGCGTTTATCCCAGGCCTGGTAGAACTTGTTCCTCAACATGCTTTTGGCTGCTTCTTCGCGTGAAGGCCAACGATCACGTCTATTCGATGATGCATGGGCAGGAGATACATTGCCGGTTAAGGAGATGGTTTTGTTAATGACGGGATCGACGAGGATCAGCGTTTCGAAGAGGCGTGGGTGTAAGAGCGCAAGGTTGGCCAGTTGAGCACCGCCCATGCTGTGACCGAGGCCGATTATAGGGCGTGGCATCTGGGAGCGGAAGGTGTTGACTATATGGAGGAGGTCGCGGCTGTGGTCGAGCCAAGCGGCTGGGGAGTATCAGTGATGCGACGCGGTGAGGAGCGCGCAGTGGGTTGGGAAAGAGAGCTTACGGTCATTGCCTAGTTTTTCTTCATTCAGGATACCGCTCTGGCCTTGGTGGACGACATCTGCAATCCATATCCCGCGGATGCGGAAGCTGTGGGCTTTTGAGACTTTGAGGAGTTCGTCCCAGAGGGGTTCGTAAAGCTCCTGGAATGGATTTAGTTGGGAACGCGCATCAGAATGGGACAAAACTGGAGCCTACTTTGGGGAAAGCATTCGCATGCGCTGCAATGATGGTGATGTCCCCAGGCTGAGGCTTGGTGTTGCCCAACGGAGTATACTGCTTGATGGCAAGGTGGAGCACTTCGTCCTGAGTTGTAGACGTTGTTCGGGGGAAGCCGCGAATATGCGATGCTTCCAACACATGCTCCTGGATGCGATAGTACTCTGATGACATGGCGATGAACAACCAACGTCTGGACGTCGTGCTGGAGATGTGGGGGTTCGCTGATCACATCACGTAGCTTTGCAGAAAAGGGCAGCAGATTCCATTCGAAATAAGAGCAGAGATGGCGAGGTTGCATATCCGGTCAACGAAGGCGGGCCGAGGTAAAGACTCCACATCTTCATTGGTCTAGGTACTGGATAGCAGAAAGCATGCAACAGTCGCAATCGGCCTGATGAAGAACCCTCCTCTACAGAGCAAGTGCTGGACCTGCTATTCTTCAACACATTTCAATACATGCCAGGACAGGGCCATGGCGAAGGTTCGAGAACAGCACAGCGCCACGGTCACGTGTAGTACGCGTTTCCAGAAAGCGCGAGCTCTACAACACCACCGACGAGGCCGCTTCCACCACCACGACGTACAGTTGCGGGCCCTGTACTGCCGCCATGGAGGACACGACGATGCTGGACCACTCGGCGCTTGTCTTCAATGAAGCTGCCTTTACCATCATTCCAACCTCACTGGCCCCAGAGCGCGTCCAAAAGGTAGGCGACGCGTCCCTCTGCGCCCAAGCCATTGCTAAGTGTCGCGCAGCTCACCGACGATATCACAACCTACGGCGGTACCGTGGTGCCTTTCGATGTCTCTGCGGGGCGTATCGAGAAGCTCGAGCAAATCCTCTACATCATCTCGGTGACGACTGATTTCCCCGACTACTACCGCGCGCTCGACCTCATGATCAACGTCGTGAAGCCTGGCTTCGTAGATGCGTGTGTGGAAGTAGGAAAGCTCAAGAACCCGAGGTCGTTCAACCCTGATCCTGCGCTGTTCATGAGCGAGGTGGTGGTGTGCTGTGGGGATATACCTGAAGGGGATCAGGATGCAATTGCAGGCGGTGTGATTGCGATGGGTGGCCAGGTCAGTGCAGGGCTGACGAAGACAACTACGCATCTTGTTGCTCTCAGCGAGAAGGATAGGAGATTCCAGCTGGCATGCGAGAAGAACTTGAAAGTCAGGACAGTGCTCCCTCACTGGTAATGTTCGCCGCTTCAAACAGAATCGACTTGTGCTAACCCTCTCAGGTTCGATGACTGCATCCGAGTCGGCCGGAGAATTGGCGAACGTCCATATCTCCTCCCCGACCCGGAGATATTGAACGTAGATGCAGGTGCGATCCCCGCTCCGAAGACCAACCTTGACATTCGTGACGCGACAAATCCAGAGCCCGCAGACGAGCCTACGTCTACCCCGCCTGCACACAGAGAGAGCCCTCGCAAAATAAAGGCCTTCGCCGGCAAAAAGATCAAGCTCGGCGCGGATCTCAACATCAACGCAAGGCTTAAAGGGACGCTTACAGATCTCATCGAAGCTGGTGGTGGCCTCGTTACCAAGAATATAACCGAAGCGGATATCTACGTTTGTAACTTCCGAGATGGCGAAGACTACGTCAAGGCATCGCAAGCGAAGAAGGACGTGGGCAACCTCAGTTGGCTGTATTATCTGATCACGCACGACGAGTGGACAAACCCGATGCGTCGCATGTTGCATTACCCACGCCCTCGCAGCGGTATCCCCGGCTTTGAGAAATACAAGATTAGCATATCGAGCTACACCGGCGAAGCGCGTGTCTTTCTCGAGAATCTCATCCGCGCCACTGGTGCAGAGTTCACCAAGACGTTCAAACAAGACAATACCCATCTTATCGCCGCGCACAAGACTAGCGAGAAGTACGAGGCTGCGCAGGAATGGGGTGTCAGTGTCGTGAACAATCTGTGGCTGGAAGACTGCTATGCTCGCTGCCAGGTCTTGCCGTTGGCCCAAGACAGATATATATACTTTCCCACCCGGACGAATATGGGCGAGATTCTTGGCTCTACAGAGATGAACCGGGCTGCCGTGGAGAAGATGTTCTTTCCCAAGACCCGCAAGGCACAACCGACCAAACCCGCTGCCGTTCCAGCATCGAGTGTGACATTGGGTCGCGGGCCAAGCGATCGTACCGCTCGCAGCTCGCCTTCAGTGGATAAGACGAGAAAGCACACGAAGGTTGAAGACGTAGTGACACCTGCCCCTTCACGGCGGTTCAGCGGCAAGGAGAACGAGACGCCCGGTACCACAGGCAGTCGAGGTGCCAAAGCTAAAGCACTAACAAAGCTGCATGATGCTGCAGATGACATTGCGCGGTTTGAAAAGGAGTCGAAACGGAAAGGAGGTGTTATTCACGGTGGACGTCGTAGGAAGGAGGATGAAGTTTCCGACCAGCCGAAACGTAAGGGTCGAGACTCCACGTCTAGTAAACGCTCCATCGACGAAGTAGACACGAACGACGGTACAACGGAAGAAGACGAGGCTTCTGAGCCAGTCGCAAGGAAGAGCAAAAAGGCACGCAAGGGTCATCTGGTCCCAATCAAATATCGCATGCTCATTTCAAGAGACATGCGATGGGTGGGAAAAAAGGACCAGGAGTCCAAAGACAAGATACGCATGCGCGAGCTTGGTATCTTCATCACCGACGACTACAAGCAAGTCGATCTACTTCTCGCACCACAAATCGTCCGCACCGAGAAGTTTGTCGCAGCTCTTGCCTGTGGCCCTACACTTGTATCGCCCGCTTTCCTGGACGATGCGCTGAAAAACCACAAGATTCCAGATCCGGCGAGATACCCGCTCGATGCTGCAGAGTACGAGCGTCAACAAGACATGAGCATGGACAAAGCCATCGCGCGGGCAAAAGAAAACAAGCACCGCCTTCTCAAGGGCTGGCAAATCTTCTGCACCCCGGGCGTTACTGGTGGGTTCGACACATACAAGCACATCATTGAAACAAATGGCGGTACCTGCATAGCGTATCGCGGCCGCTCGCTCAAACTCAGCGCCAGCCGCCGCGAGATCAAGTCGCAACCCAAAGAAGTCTCCCAAAACCTACTGGAAGATGACGGCGATGTGCTCTACCTCATCTCCGAGATCAAAAAGGTTGAAGACGCGAAAGATGCAGACGAGGCGAGAAAATGGGAACAGGCCAACAAGACCGAGGTTGGGCATTGGAAAAATTTCCGCGAGTTTGCAGAGAAGAATGAGATGCTACCGAGGATTGCCAGTACGGAGTGGATCTTGAGTGTAGCGATTGGGCAGCGGATGATGTGGAAGGAGGAATGGGAGTTGAGCGAGGAGATGATGAAACAGTAGATGGAGCGAAGAGGCCAGATGACGGTGGAGTGCGACATACCTCTCCTTGTTCTTCACATTACGAACTGATGACGGACGGGTATGGGCATTTGGCGTTCAGGAAACACCTTTTATGGAAAAAGCGATAGTATTGGAGGGGGACAGTTATTTTCCCTTCATTTGAAGCACGCGTTCATGGTGTGTGATATTGTATTCATTCGGTATTTCACTGATATGGTTGGGTATCTTGGGGTAGCCGATGTGCACTCTGCACTACACTCCTAATTACTGGCCAAAGCTTCTGTCTACAGCCACCTTGTCCTCTGATCAATTGCCGATCCTAACTGCTCTGGTTACTATCCACGTCCGACCCAATGTTCAGTTCCATCCATCCCATCAGCCTGCACATGACATATCGACCTCAGAAGAACTTCACACCCTCACTCCCCTCACCCCCAAAAATCTGCGCCTTACCCCTCTTGACGCAGAACCCTAAACACTTTTGCAAAAGCTCCCCCTCCATCCCATGCCACTCCTCCCTCCTCGTTGCGTCGCTCTCCGTCAACTCATAGAGCGTCAACACGGTTCCTTTTTGGCCCGTTCTCTCGACCCATTCTTCCAGTGCGCTGGCCCATTCTTCCGGTCGCCGCCAGTAGATCCATGCTTTCCCACCTTCTCCTTCCCCATCTCCTCCTATGATGAACTTGGAACCTCCCTTTCTGGAGCCGGAAGTGTTTATCCACTCGGCGCGGCTCCCGCCTTCAGATGTACTCATCCATTGTATGACCGCTCTGGCGTCGCGAAGCGACAGCGAACGCGAGATTTGGGTGTTGGTGAAGAGGGGCGTGGGGAGCAGATCGATCAATGAGATGGAGAAGAGGCGGTGGTAGCGGCAGTAGGCTTGGATATGCGTAGACCAGGAGGAGAGTTGCGAAGAACGCGTTGTGGGGTTTGGTTGGAGGGTGAAGAAGGGAGGGAAGGTGTATATTGGTGGGAAGGTGTATGTTTCTGTTGTTGTTGTTGTTGTTGTTGCAGTTGCAGTTGCAGTTGCAGTTGCAGTTGTTGACGAGGAGACGGCGGCGGGCGTGGGGGTGGAGGAAGAGTATGGTGGGAGCGGGGATATGGACGTCATTTTCCGTTCGTGTATCGTGGAATAATTAGTAGAATGGGTAGAGCAGATACATGGATTGGGACGACGCGTTGAATTTCGGTGATCAATTGATCGTGGAGTGCCTTCTCGGAGCCTGGACGTGGACAACGCGGGGAGCATCTTCGTCACTCCCAGTCCTATAATTCTTGGCATACCACGTGCGAAGCCTTTTTTTTGTCCATCCTAAAACCGCTAAGTAGGTCTCTATCGCAACGAGCAGGCTCTGGCTCATGCTGTGATGCAGCCCTGCGTGCCTTGCATAGTTTCACATGCTCGTTACCTCGATAAGACGGAAGGGCCTTACAACGACTGCAACCAATCCATCTCGGTCCTCACCACCAGAGCGTTGACAAGGTACAACAAAGTATGGAGATCCTGCTTTTCATTTTGTATCATATAGGGTGGGTCATCGCAATCTAACAAGCATACTTTCCACGTGCTCAAGATTCTGTCTCACGGCCTCCGCACACCTTGCTGCCATTGCCCCATCTATAACCCGATGATCGGCACTCCAACTGAACACGCACTCTTCTTTCCTTACAACTTCGCCTTGCTCTCCAAAAGCAGGCACGGCTCTTGCTCTCCCGATACCCAAAATACCAACTTGCGGAGTGACTATGACAGGAGACACAGCGGTCCCTCCGATGCTGCCAATGTTGCTAAGCGTGAAAGTTGCGCCGCTGAGATTGGCAGACGTGAGTTTGCCGGCCCGGGCCAGGCTGCTGAGTCGATGAATTTCTGTGGCGATGGATTCGATGGAATGCGACTGTACGTTGTGGATTACTGGCACAACAAGACCGGAGGGTGAGTCGATTGCGACGCCGATGTTGTGCGAACCTTTGACTTGGATTTGCGGCTTTTCAGGGTCAGTTGTTGTGTCGAGGTGGGCGTTCAGTAAAGGGAATTGTTGCAGTGCTAATGAGACGGCTTTGACGATGAATGGTAGGGTGGTAAGACGGTGTGCTTTCTCTTTGTGTGCGTTGAATTTCTTCCGCAGGATGTTCAGGGAGGTGAAATCGACGTTGTCGGTGTAGAGGAAGTGCGGTATCGACAAGGACCGCGTCATTTGCTTGAACATGGCGGCTTGTATCGGCGTCAGGGGCCTGACCTGGTCCTCCACTTGCTGTATGGGTGCAAACGCTGGCGCTGGCGCAGCAGCGCTTCTGCCTTCCTTCGCTAATCGTACGTGTCTTTGAATATCCTCCTTGAGCACGCGTCCATCTCTACCCGTTCCTTCTATGTCTTCTATCTTCAAGTCCATTTCTCTGATTCGATGTCGCACAGCAGGTGTCGCTAACGAAGCGTGCTTTCCGAGCGTTCGCTGGGGGTTCGTTTCGTCGCTCAGTGGTTCGGATGGCAGAGCTTGAGCAGGTTGTGGCCGAGGTATTTCTCCTGACGCAGCTTTGGTGTCGTTTCTGTCTACTTCCAGTCCTTCATCTGCAGGGTCGGCTGGTTTCGGTGCTTCCTTGTCTGCTTGCTTGTCTGAACCGTCGTTGAGAAGGGCTTCGTCGGCGGCGGATATTTCGCTTTGTATATCGATGTCTACTAGAGGCTTGTCAAATTAGAACCTTCCTCCCAAAAGACACCAGGATTCTGTACCTTTCCGACCTTGGCCATATCATCTGGGTCGTAGTAGAGCTTCTTTATCACTCCATCGAACCGCGACGTAATCTACCCCGCCTTAGCATTCCCTCTCACCCCACAGACACGAGGTGTTTACCTCCACCGACGCTTTGTCCGACTGTACTTCGCATATGGGATCGAATTGCTCGACGCGCGCCCCAGGTTTGACAAACCACTGAATGACCTGGCATTCCGTGATTCCTGGCAGTCAAGATCAGCACGAGACACTCAACGCCTTCTCCCTCCCGTGGAACTCCGCAGAACTCACCCTCCCCAATATCCGCTAACAAATACGGCTTAACAACCTTCAAGCACTCTGTCCCACTAAACTCCCTCCTCTGCACTCGCCTCGGCACATCCACGACCCTTTGGAAACGACTGGTCGAAGCAGCAATTGGTGACCGGCTCGCAACCTTCGACCGACAAAGAAGCCGCACAGCTTCGCGAGACATGCTGCTGATCATGACGGCTCAGGGATAGAATATGAAAGCAGCATGGTTTGGGAGGAATGGCGAGACATAAGTCCAAGGTTGGTTTGTTGGTTTCCCGATAGAAGCCGTTCGGTACAAGACTCTGGGGTATTCAAGCTAAGCCTGATGGGGGATGAGCTGATCTTCGGCTTAAGGAAATCGTGGCGATAGAACGGCTGGCCGAGGTGACAAGCATGGGACGGAGAATGGTTCTACACCGATTGGTCTTCGCCTAAGAGAAGTATTTTCCATTGAAGAAGATCGGAATTCGCTGGGAAATCCGTGGAGAAGTTGGGATTCAAGACTCTATTAAGTCAACGCGGGGATGCCGCCCCTCCCTCACCCCACAATCCATTTTTAGGCGTGAGACCATGGCCTGTACGCTCTCGGATATCCCGAGCTCATTGCACTCGCTGTTGTGCCATGTCGAACACGTTTTCACACTCCGTAACGCCAGGTGAAGAAGCATCCGAAAGTAGCACGGGGGGGTCTGTCTTATGTGGAAAGTTTCAAAGTTACCAAGACTTGGTAGAGTGCGTTCGGTACCACGAGATGGACATCGGATGCAGCAGCGGCTCGGCCTACTACCAACCGGTCGCGTCTGCAAGTATTGATATGCATCGTCTCCACAGTGCTGGAACCGGGTAGGAAGGTTACTACTACATGGGCAGATCAATTCTACTCCAAGTGCACAATCTTACTACTCCAAGTAGGAGGTCATTAAAGAAGTGCAATCTGCTCAAATGCCGACATGTCGATTCTTCGTCATTGCTTACGATGCTAGTTCCACCTTTGACGCCTTAATTAAAAGGCAAAACTCGTAATCCCGATTGGGGTATAATATATTGCTTGCGGCATTTCCTAGCCCAACACCTCCCGAAACGCCCTCAATGCTCAACGCTAAAACGAAATCTGCACCTGTACTATGCGGCAGTGAAGAAAGGCGGAGTCCTTCTGCCGATATCATTGCGAATCCGCCGCAACGATCTCGTCGGCAGCAGCAGCGGCGAGTTGTGACACCTCCGCTTGTGTTCCGGTAACGTCAATAATACGTACGTCTTTGATCTTGTTGATCTCGTCGTTGTCTGGTTCCTCGAGAGCTTCCAGTTGGCTAAGAACCATGGTATCCTTCATATAATGTCCTTGGCGAGCTGCCACGCGGGCCAGCAGAGTTTCCTTGGAAGCCCGTAGATAGACGAAATGGACGCTGGCGTTTGGGCTTCCACTGTAGAGGCTGGCTCCACGAATGACGTCCCGGTACTTCTTTTTCAGTGCACTGCAAGTTACAACTACGCCCTTGTGGCCGTCTGTCAAAGACTTCAAGGCCTCGTCTCGAAGCAGAATCAGCCAGTCCCAGCGGTCCGCATCGGTCAAGGGAATGTTTTCGGCCATTTTCTTGATGTTTGCTGCGGGATGGAACTGCAGAAGTCTCAGCGTGGGTCAACGAATTCCAGCAGATTGGACTTACCTCATCCCCTTCAATGTATTTGAAGCCATACCGATCCGACAGGCCTTTGGCAACAGTGCTCTTGCCGCAACCCGCTGGGCCGGTAACGATGAGAATATGTCCTTTGCTCGTCGTGGACATGGTTCCACCCGGTTTGACGGTGCTTGCAGATGCGCCGCTGGATGGCGAACCTGGTGTTGATATTGGAGGCGTGGGTGCGACAGCATAGTGAGCTGCATTCATATGCGGTGGCTCCGTCGTTTGCATCATCCTGAGAGTCGTTTGATGGGGCAGTGTGTTGCACGAAAAGGACGTTTGGACGCGAGGGTGTTTGGTGCCCCAAGAACCAAGGCAACACAAGAAGCGTTGGGCAATCCGAATCTCCCGGGCAAGAAGGCAACTGGGCTTTATACGGTGTAATTTACAGTGTTGAGGAATGCAATGTTGCAGGGGCCGCGATGCGCTGGGGGCAAGCAATCAGGACAATTCTGCAGGTGCCGGGCTGGCTTCTTAAAGGCCATGACCCTCCCCAGATGCCGGGCCCGCATGACGGCAAGGGTGGGACCAGAGTTTGGCCGTGTAATAGCCAAGATTTGGTCACCGCAAGAGACAGCTCATGCGAATCAGCATTTCTCGCGGCACATCCGGGGGCGTTGCGGGACAGGCTCGACAGGCCCGACAGCCGCAGTTGGGCTCCTTACCAGGCACCACCTGGCTGGCGCTCTGACGTCGCGAGGTAAAGGTCGCTAGCAAGTCGGCGTTTGAAAGTTTGCGCGGGATGATTGATGCAACCTTCTCCCCGCACTTGGATCCTGGTCACGGCCAGGTACAACACGTTCCCGTGCCTCCGGTTTGCCAGCGCACTCTTCCTCCGTCGCAAGGCTGAGGCCGTGGTGCCTCTGTCTCGGGCTACACTGACGTGAAACAGGTACGAAGGCGAGAGCGCGAGGTGGGCGGGAGAACCGCAAGCGAGAAGAGAAGCGGTTGGATAATGGCGCGTGGGGGTCACGCGCGACCAAAAGAGACTTCGGTCCGCCGACGACTGCCCCCATTTCGAGCAGTTTGCCCCGCTAGCTTTGGGCAGGAATCGGCGGCTCTGGGTCGGGACGTTGGAGTAAGATGCCCCGAGAATGCATGAATCGAAGGCGCTCACCGCTCTCTGGCCGAGTTTGGGGTGTCGCAGTGAGCCCCTCTCCGTGCTGCTTGCTGCAAGGCGTCTTGTGACCACGACGCAACCGGCCGAAGCAACGAGATGGCATTGGCGACTGGCATGATGGGGGTACGTGTATGTGGTCTACAGTATATGGTGTAGCACATGCCGTCATGGTATGTCGTGTATGCAGGACGCAGGGAGACGGTGCGCGATGCTTAGTCATCCATGGCTCCGCCGCTGCTACTCCGCATTGTTGATGCCCGGCCAGCATCGACCATTGCACGCTGCATCGCAAACGGTTGTCGCGCCGAGGAAGCCCGTCGCCCGCCATGTCCTACTTCTTCTCCACCCCCGTGGACATCGACGTCGTCCTCGAGGAGGCCGACGAGCGCCAGGCCGTCGATGTGAAGCTCGATAAGAACCGCAAGGAGAAGGTGCCGCTGTATCTGGATGGGGAGTCGGTCAAAGGGCAGGTCACGGTCAGGCCGAAGGACGGGAAGCGGCTGGAGCACACGGGCATCAAAGTGCAGTTCATCGGGACCATTGGTGGGTTGCGCGGTGGCCAGTCCTCGGGCAGGCAGGCAGAGGTGCTGACGGCATGCATGCAGAGATGTTCTTCGATCGCGGAAACCACTACGAATTCCTCTCCCTCGGCCAGGAGCTGGCGGCCCCCGGCGAGCTTCAGCACCCGCAGACCTTTGACTTCAACTTCAAGAACGTCGAGAAGCAGTACGAGTCCTACAATGGCATCAACGTGAAGCTGCGCTATTTTGTGCGCGTCACCGTATCTCGGAGGATGGCGGACGTGGTCAGGGAAAAGGACCTCTGGGTGTACTCGTACCGGATACCACCGGAAACGAACAGCTCGATCAAGATGGACGTCGGCATCGAGGACTGTCTGCACATTGAGTTCGAGTACTCCAAGTCCAAATACCACCTCAAGGACGTCATAGTGGGGAGGATATACTTCCTTCTGGTACGGTTGAAGATCAAGCACATGGAGCTTTCCATCATCAGGAGGGAAACAACGGGCGCGGCACCTAATCAGTACAACGAGAGCGAGACCTTGGTCCGCTTCGAGATTATGGATGGTTCGCCGTCGAGAGGTAGGTCACTCTACCCCGAATCTTCACCAAACTCACACGCTCCAGGCGAGACCATTCCGATTAGACTTTTCTTGGGCGGTTTCGACCTTACCCCCACATTCAGAGAAGTCAACAAGAAGTACTCAACCCGATACTATCTGAGTCTAGTGCTCATAGATGAAGGTGCGTGATCCTGCCGAGACTTGTCCGCCTTGACATGTTTTACGGCTAGACGTTTCGTGCACTTGCCCGCCCGGTAAATGCATGCGACTAACTTTCCGCTAGACGCGCGGCGATACTTCAAACAGTCCGAGATCGTTCTCTTCCGGCAAGCTCCTGAAGGCCTGACCCTGGCCCAGGAACAGAACAAGCTCATGGCGGTATCGTGAGCGAGGTGGGGTGTAAGCTTGGGACGAATGGGCTTGACCGTCCGATGAGACACAGCGCCAAGTGCTGCGCAAAATGATTCCTTAGCATTGGATAGTTCCAGACTGGGGGATAGGAATGCATCCATGCATGCCTCCCCTGGTCTCGGCGTGTAGAAACCACAATATGTGGTACAGGTAGAGAGTAATGTCAAAGACCCAAGGCGTCCAAATGTGGCAGTTTTCCCCGATGCCCAAGTGTACGCTAATGTCCCGCAGCCGCGCGGTAGTCAAGTTAGCATAACGGGCAACTTAGTCACTGCACACGTGGGGGAATAATAACACCATGATATATAAACAACTTCCTAACCTATAACCGCGCAAGACTACCACTGACCTTGACGTCTTGCTTATTGAACTGCTCACAGAGGTCATCTACCATCGGCGATCTGGAGGGAGCCCAGTCAATAAATACCAGTCAAGCCCGGGTGATTTCGCCTCAAGGGGGCATAGTCCAACAACGCATCGTCAAGCAGAAGACAAGCCGTGTCCAGTATGTCTGCTCAACCACCCCTTCTTCCTGGTGGATGCAGGTAACAGACGGAGAAGAAACAAGATGAGGGCTTTTACGTCGACAATAAATACTTTGATCTCAACCCATGGTACGATCAAGAGCCCAAGAAACCGGTGTTCGGGCTTAGTCGACCATTTCCGCGAACCGTTCGCCCGGGAATGTTGTGGGGTAAAAAGGAAACGGGCAAAGCCATAGGCGCTACTGAGACGGTTTTGATAATCGATCGTCTATCATTCCATCGATCCCAGTATGCAGTGTATATCTAACACCATCACAATACAGATAACCAAACTACCCCAACTCTTCATATACCCTTGGGGGAGAAGGAGGAACATCCGCCGGATGTCTTGGAAGCAAGAATTGGAGTCTTTTTCCGCATTGCAGGCAGTCTCTATGCTCAGATCTATCCGGCCAGTACTGGAGACTAGCAGCCATAGGCTTGGGCATGGGGGATTTCCGTCGGGGATGATAGTTGTCAACGTAATGCTAATGCTCTTCGCGGAGAAATCTCGATGCATTCAATATGCAGTGCTGACGTCACGCGATGCCGATTTGTCATCGGCAAGAGTGCCGCTCGCTCCCTCCTCCTCTCGACCTCGTAATCGGATTGAGATGCTGGATTCGTTGATGGACGGCTTTGACCAACACGATCGCAATGGACAGAGGGCAAAATGGCCCCAATGAGCAAGAAGAGTCGGAGAATGTGGGCAAGGTGGGAATACGCGAACGACTGAAGCATTTCACATGGGCATGGTTCACGTCAACGATGAGTACTGGCGGTCTCGCTCTTGCTCTGGCGGAAACACCACATAAATTCCACGGTACTTTCCCAGCCTCTCCTTTTGTTCATCCGCACCTAAGACGAGCAGTCCAACCCCTCCCCCCTTCTGTGCTGATACGTTTGACGTATAGGCCTCTACAGTATCGGTGTAATTGTTTACCTATTCAACATCGTGCTTTTCGTGGCACTTTGCACTTGCATGATAATTCGATTTATCATTTCCCCAAAGCATTTCAAACGATCGTTCGTCCACCCGCCGGAAGCGTTCTTCTTTGGATCTTTTTGGCTTAGTATATGCGTTATACTTGGTGGGGCGCAGGCCTTTGGTGTGACGTATGGACCCTGTGGTGCTTGGTACGTCTTGCCCATTCGAAAGCGCGGTCCTCGCGTTGCATCTTGTGGTGACACATTGGGAACACTGTTTACCTGGTACGGCTCGCTAATCCTTCTACCTCGTTGAGTATAGGCTGATAACTACCCTCCGCATCCTCTACTACATGTACGCTGCCTTCTCCCTCGCGAACTCGATCCAACAATACTTCACCTTCATAACCCGCACGCCAAACCATCCTATCCCATTCAATCCTTCGTGGTTTCTCGCAGGCTACTCCGCAATGTTGACAGGCACCCTAGCCAGTCTGATTGTGGGCACTCAACCAGCACAACACCGCATAGCCATCATAGTAAGCGGACTAGCATACCAAGGCCTTGGATGGATGTTGAGTAGTATATTGTTGGTGTTTTATGTGCTTACTTTGATGGAAAGGGGATTGCCGCCTCCGGCTGTGAGACCGGCCATGTTTATCCCCGTTGGAACCACGGCGTATACCATTGTTGTGCTCATGGGGCTTGCGAAGGCAATCCCGGGGGATACGGGGTATTTTTCCGCACATCGGATGGCGGCGGAGACGATGCGCAGCTTTGCCCTGTTCGTCTCTATATTCCTGTGGCTGTTCAGTTGTGAGTGGACTTGCTTTATCCAGTCCATCATCTCGACCGATACTGACTTTGATGCAAATAGTTTGGCTCTTCGCCCTCGCAGTCCTGGCCTGTCTCCACGCTCTCGTCCCTCCAAACTCATCGAAAATACCTTTCGCACTCCCATGGTGGGCCTTCATCTTCCCGAATGTAGGGTTCACGCTTTCCACCGTCTACATCGGACGAGAGCTAAACAGCGAGGGTATTCTATGGGTGGCCAGCGGGATGACCATTCTGCTGGTCATCATTTGGCTGTTTACGGCGAGCATGTGTGTGAGGGCTGTGCTTTTGGGAAAGATTTGTTGGCCAGGCAAGGACGAGGACAGAGCGATGCTCAAGGATGATTGATTTGGAATTCTACTCAAAGCCCCAGAGGACTGACTCATCTTCCCATGGTGCACCGCACAACACTTCTTTTTCTTGGGAACGATCTCGACTGCGAAGGAGTGAAGTGGACCTGCATCACTGTCTTGTGATCATGTGGGTCGTTCCTGAAGCGTCTATAGCTGCTGCGGGGTGCGCTGCAGGTGGATGACTCGCACACTGAACATCCGACACTGGATGAACGAAAACTAGAGACTAGGAGAATGAGCCTGTCGAGAGAGGGGGGGAATTGAAGGCTGAGCAGGAGTGGCAACTATAGGGGGGGGGGTGAATGGGCAAAGAGTGTAAAGCAGCTTGCTGATCTCTCCCGTAAGCCACACAATCGCCGGTCATCTTTCTTTTGTTTCATCTCCAGGACCTCACTATTCCCATGCTCGACGAGCTGTCGTGTAACGATGATACAAAGACTCGGGAGAGTACAATGGACACGAATCCTCTTCATGACCATGTCTGCAGTAGTGAAAGGTACGGAGGCAGATGCAGCACCAGAATCGACGAAAGTTCGGAAACGTCGGAAGATATGTCAGTCGGCTGCAGCGTGCATGCTGCTGTGTATATTCACGCATGTATGATAGATGGCTGCAGTGCAAATAGCATCTGTAGCCGAAACATTCATTATTCGCTTCCGCCATGCAGCTACGGCAGTTTGCTCGACAAACCAGATCGACCGCGTTAGGTGCGACGTGGTAATTATGCAAAGCATAGCGACTAGTTTGGTGGGCCGATCTGCTTGACACGACGCGATATCGCCATCTACAACTCGTTACGCTGTGATGGCGGTGCAAGCAGCGTCCATGAGATGTGGTGGAGAGAGAGAGAGAGAGAGAGATCAGGCTATGAACCAACACATGGCCAGGTCGTGCAGCACTTCTCCGCAGTCTCTGTGACCGGGCATTGCACAGCGGGCTGGGCTTGGCGGCGGCGGCGGGTAAAGGCGAGGGAGGGTTTACCCGAGCCTGTCTTTAACGGCGAAGTGAGATGCTGCAGCTACTGGTCAGCCGTCCAACGCGGTCGGAGATGGTGCGCAAGGTCCGATTTTCCGCCGGCATGCAGAGGGACTTGCAAATATGCGTGAGCTTATCCGTGACGGTTGCATTTCACACCGCAAACATGGCGGTCGTCGTGGCGCCCAATAGGTGGAATCCCCGCGGTATTGTCTGATTCTTGGTAGGCTGCGGTGGTCGGGTGATGGACGCGCATACATGCTCACTGTATGTACATAGATATAGAGACATAGATATAGACATGGCAGCTGTGAAGGTCCGGTCACGGGAAGGCATTGCAACGCAAGCGGTCAAGAAGTTGGATCATGGCCGTGCCCCTCCGGATTCCCGCAGGATGAGAACATGGTGTGAGCGTGAATCGTCCCTCTTCGCTCTTCGCCCTTCGCTCTTCCACTGTTGCCAACCTACCACCTGCATACTACTACTCGTCCAGGTGTGTGTATGTAGAGCCGAAGGATTCCAACGAATGACATGCTGCAGCCCATCCCCTCTGCCGCAGCTCGCTGGAGGGCTAGGGGGGAGGAGGCGACAGACCACTCGCTTAGCCCATGGAAATCGAGATTTACATTGATTTACATTGCTGAAACACAGCTTAAGCCGTTGTCGGATGGTCTGACTCGATGGGCTGACAAACCGGTGCAAGCTTGAACTGTATCGTCGTTCGCCCCGGACATTGCGCGACCCAACGTTGTCAAGCCTTGTCGAGGCTTGATGAGCCAGCCACCGGGGGAGGGATGCCGCAGGGCATGATTGGGAGCAAACGTACACTATTAGCTTTTGCATCATTGACTAATCCGTTTCACACGGTTCTAGGCGGACAGAGCAGAGTCAAGCAGAGGCGCGCAGAGCACGTATAGCGAGAGTCGATGATGACGATGACGATGACGTTGATGATGGCGGTGATGATGGCGGTGATGATGAGATGCTCCCGGACACAGGTGAGTCTGTTGCTGTAGCACCAGCGGTCTGTGAAGAGCTTGTCCGGGCGGAGGGCGCTCAAAGGGGAGAAGACTGGCGCGTGCGGCAAGGATGTTCGTTGCCTCTGCTGGAGCCAATCTCGTGATCTCGAAGGTGGAGGGTGTAACGCGCAGAGCAGACGAGGCATACATAGCACAAACGGTGCATGTATAACAAGCAGCTATCTACACGGTACGGACACATGCCACTGTGACACGGCGGCTGCACTACAGAAGACAGGGCTGCCAGCTGCAGCTGCAGCTACGGGAGACCCTTTAGGGGCCGGGGCCACACACGCCCACGGACCCACAAGGCCTGGCGCAAGCGCAAGCGCAGGTAGGTCTGTCGAAGCTCGGCACGGGCGTTGTTGTTGTGGTGGTGGTGGTGGTGGAGGGAAAGCAGCCAGCCCAGGGGTCGACCACCCGCGGCGACGGACAACCACAGCAGCAGCCGGACGAAGGCCTCACGCTCCCCCTCTGCCCCCTCTGCCCATCTGCCCATCTGCTGCTGCTGCTGCCTCCACCCACCCCCCATCGCGGCCACGGGCGTTCTTGTTCCCCTTCCCTCCGCCGAGCACCTCTCCCGCGCCCGCCCAGCCGCTGGATGAGGCCTCTCCGGGCTACACTCGACCCAGTGCGCGCGTTGACCTGACCTGCTCCCGCCGACCCATTGCGCATGAACGCCGCCCGACCGCGCCCACGACCGCCGCTGCCCCCGAGCACGAACGGCATCGCTGCGAGCCGGCCGTCATGGTCACACCCCCAGGCTCGCCGCCGGGCGCCCTCCAGCGTCCCTTGAGCGCCATGATACGCCCCAACCGCTCGAGCAGCAGGATGAGCATGAGCAGCAAGCAGGGCGGCTCGCGCGCCTCCGACGAGGACTCCAAGACCGCCGTCAAAGTGGGTAGGTTGCCGTCCCCTTCGCGTCCCGCTGCGCCCTCTCGTTGCTGACCCGCGTCCCGCTGCAGCCGTCCGCGTCCGCCCTCCGCTCAAGCCAGAGGACCCCGGCTTCGACCTGATCCCCCAGCGCTTCCGCAGCTCGACCGTCCAGATCACCTCGCCCTCGAGTTTCGCCGTCGACGCGTCCAACGGCCGCAAGGTGTTTGTCTTCGACCGCGTGTTCGCCGAGGACGTTGACCAGGAGGGTGTCTTCGAATACGTGAGCGAGAGCGTCAGTTCGTTTGTGCAGGGCTACAATGTCTCCATCCTCGCCTACGGCCAGTCGGGCGCCGGGAAGTCGTACACCATGGGCACCACAGGCCCCCAGGACCAGGGCAACGGGCACGTCATGGGTAAGGCCCACCGCAGCATGCGCTCGATGGAGGCGGGCGCTGGCGCTGACGGAAGCAGGCATAATACCACGCGCGGCCGAACTTCTGTTCGAAAGGCTCGAAGGGCCCAACAAGGCCGCTGGCTCGGGCATCCGGGCGCCCTCACGCCTGTCCGGACTCGCCGCCGCGCAGTCGATCCACGGCAAAACCTCCGCCAACAAGGGCTGGCAGTTGAGGGCAACCTATGTCGAGGTAAGCCATCCGATGCTGTCGGGCGAGCCGCCGCTGACCCATCCAGATCTACAACGAGCAGCTTCGCGATCTCCTCGTCCCCGAACACACCCCTCCGCATGAGCGCCCCACCGTGTCCATCCGCGAGGACACCAAGGGCCGCATCCTCCTGACCGGCCTCACCCAGATCGCCATCAACTCTGCCGACGACCTCCTCAATGCGCTCAACTTCGGATCGTCCATCCGACAGACCGACTCCACGGCTGTGAACGCAAAGTCTTCCCGCTCTCACGCCGTCTTCAGCCTGAACCTCGTCCAGAAGAAGAGCGGTTCGGCGCCGTTGACGAAACGCGAGAAGCGCATGTCCGTCCCCATCGAAGCCATGTCCGGCAGCAGCGATAATTGGGTTACCGTCGACAGCAAGCTCCATTTCGTCGATCTGGCGGGCAGCGAGAGGCTCAAGAACACGGGCGCGCAGGGGGAGCGGGCCAAGGAGGGTATCTCGATCAACGCCGGCCTTGCCAGCTTGGGCAAGGTCATCTCGCAGCTGTCTTCCCGCTCGCAGGGTGCCCATGTGTCCTACCGCGACTCGAAGCTGACCCGTCTTCTCCAAGACTCGTTGGGCGGCAACGCCATCACCTACATGATTGCCTGCGTGAACCCGGCAGAGTTCCACTTGAGCGAGACGTTGAACACGGTGCAATATGCCCAGCGCGCCCGCGCCATCCAGATCAAGCCGCAGATCCAGCAGACCCACGACGACAGCGACAAGCAAGCCGTCATCGAGAGGTTGCGGGCCGAGGTGCAATTTCTGCGCGATCAGATCCGGCTTTCGGAGCGGACGGACAGGAAGAAGGCCAGCCCGCAGGAGCGCGCCGAACGGCAGCAGGAGCGCGAGATCGAGCTGCAAAACTCGCTGCTCGACATCCAGGAGAACTACACCGCACTCAGCGCCCGCCATGCAAAGCTCATCTCGGAAATCACAAAGGCACGTGACAACGAGTCCGTCGAGACGCCCATGCTCAAAGATGCAATCGGAGACTCTGCGCTGGAACGGTTGAAACGCTCAAACTCGTTCGCCGAAGCCGTTGAATCCGTGGTCCTCGAGTACGAGAAGACCATCCAGACGCTCGAATCTTCGCTTTCCAACGCCAGATCGTCCCTGTCGGCAAACGAGAGCGAGCTCATGGAGAAAGAGACGAGGATTGCAATCTTGGAAAGTCAAACGCAGCAGCTGCAGGCTCGCATTCAGAAGGCGCAGGACCGTGAATCCAGCAACGAGGACTATGTCAAGTCGCTCGAGGCTCAGGTGGATAGTTCTGCGTCCGGCATAGAAAAGAACGACACGACAATCACAGACCTGCGAGACAAGCTGCAGAAGGCCCGCGAGAATGAGACCAGCTGCGAGGACTACATTTCGACGCTCGAGGAACGCCTTGCGGAGAACGAGCAAGAGGCGGAATTGATGCAGCGGGAAATCGAGCGCTTGAAGCATGTCGTTGAGCGACAGCGCAGCATCGGAAAGCTCGACAATCTCTTGTATGAGCTGGACAGCATCCGACAGACCGAGACGAAGACCGAGGACGCCCATGTGAACGGACATGCTGGAGGAGCCGGTGATTCCTCCATCGACAGGGGTATCCTCGGGGCACACAACCGCCAGTTCAACACCAACGTCGATGCCATCGCTGAAGAGGAAGATGGCGAGCGTCCCTCCACATCGGGTGCTGTTGCGCCATCTGCGACCAATGGCGTTGATGAGCATGGAGAGCATCGTTCGGCTCCGGCAGTCGAAACCAAGGATCTTGCCCCGGAAACATCTCTGGACGCGCCGCAAAGTCCTGCACAGTCCAAGTTCGTGCAAGACAAGCTCGAAACCGTCAGCCAAGAGCTGTTCGATCTCCGCATGGAACACGAAGGCACCATGCAAGACTACGACAAGCTCGCGAGCAAGTACCAAGAAGCGTTGCGTACTTTGGCTTCCCTTCAGGATGCCGTGGACGAAGCGCGTCATCGGAGACCATCGCTCGCGGAATCGTCTCGGCCTACGTCTTTTTTAGCAGACGCGGGGGTAAACGGACTCAAGGTAGAGGATGGAGAACTTTCATCTTCGCGTACATTGTCTGCGGAATTGTCCTTGGCCGAGTCTGGTGCTACCTCTACACCGGAGGAGGATACGGAGGCGGCAGTCGAGAGCTCTGAAGCCGAAACGGTTGAGCCGAAGCGCCACTCCGTCGACCTCGCCCGGAACGAAGCGACACTGCTGCAGGAAGTGGAGAACTTGAAGAGATTGCATGAAGAGAAAGAACAGTACATGGCCGAATTGAACCGTAACTATTCCGAACTCGAAGGCCAACACCAAGACACCCTGGATTACGTGGAGGAGCTCAAGACCGAAGTAGCCAAAGCGCACATGGCTCGACCAAGCTCCCCAACCGCACATATCATCCGCCGCAAGTCGAGCCAAAACACGGTCGCTACCGACCGCGCGAACCGTGCCTTTGCCTCGCTCCGCAACATGGCCTTGGAGAACTTCGAAGAAGAACCCGACACGATTCAGAACTTTGAGCTGAACCTCAACGCCATCATGACCGAATTACACACACGTTCGGAAAGAGTGCAGGCTCTTGAGACTGAAGTCGCATCCGTCCGCAAGGAGATGGAAGGCAAGATGACACTGATCAGCGGCTTGACCAAAGAACGGTCAAGCTTGAAGACATCGTCTCCTCTTGACATTTCAGTCGTCGTAACCATGCAGGAAAAGATCAGACAAAGCGAGGAAGAAATCAAGGAGTTGAAAGCTTTGCACTCTCAACGAGAACAGGAGCTTCTGGCCGAAGTCGCAAGCTTGAAGGCGTCCGTTGCGTCCGCCAACACTTCCGACGAGCCTCTCTCCCCCCGACAAGTTCCTGCGCCCATCTCCCACGCAATCGACGATGCGGCCGTGGATGACGACGACGCACGCCACGCTCACATCTTCAAACTCCAGGGTGAAGTGGCTGAATGGCAATCGAAGCATGTCCAGGCAATCGAAGCTACCAAAGCGTCCGAGAAGCAGCATGTCGATCTTGTCCAAGAGTTGGAATCTACCCTGAGGAAGATGGAGACGGAGCATTCGACTCGCATAGCTGATCTGGAGCAGTCCAAGGCTGCGGATGCCGAAGCTCTACTTGAGCGGGAGCGTTCCAAACATGCTGAACTCGTTGCCCTTCTCCAATCTCAGGTGGACGAGCACAAAGCTACTGCCATTAGCAACGCTACACGCCTCGCGGAGCTTGAGAAATCTCACGACAACATAGTCAAGCAATATGAGGAGAATGCCGAGGCATCGCAGCTCAAAGAAAAGGAGCTTGAGACGCATCGATCGCTCGTAGCCAATCTTGAGAACCAGATTGAAGAGCACAAGGCAGCTGTCGACTTCCACGAGCAGAGCCTAGCCAGTTTGAAGCAGTCGCATTCCGCTGATCTCGACAAGCTCAGCGCCGAACTTCTCGCGCAACAGAACTCGACCCAGGCGCTTCAGACGGACCTTCGGAAGGCGAAGACGGATATGGATAAGCTGCTCCAGGATGTGTCCACGGCCCTGAACGAAGAGACGGATATGAATCAAATTCACTCGAAGCTTCACACACTGGTGGAAGAACGGAAGTCCCTCTCCACCCAGATGGAGCAGGCGGTGAAGGATCTGCAATCCGCGCGAGATGAGCTTTCGGGAGCGACGCAGACGGTCAATACGCTGAAAGGCAGCATCAAAGAAATCGAGGGAATGAACAGCGAGTTGCTCAAGGAAATTGAAAAGGTCACCGACAAGGAAATGAAGAGCGCTCGACTCGTGCAAGAGCTGGAAGAACAGCTCAGTCAAAACTTCGATCAACACGCAGCTGCAACCAATCGTCTGTCCGCACTCCAAACGGAGCGTAGCAAGGAATTGCAGGACTCTATCGACCGAAAGTCGGAGCTTGAGAGAGAAGTCGATCAGTCCCGTGCACAGATCGCTCTTTTGGAGGTAAGCCGGGACAGTCTTCGCAAGGCGTAAACATGCTAATTGATGTAGTCTCAACTCGCCGAAGCGAAGCGCCACTCCAACCGCGAGTCCGTTGATCCCCGCGAGAACCTCCAAAGGTCGAACTCCAAAGACTCCAATCTCCGCAAGAGCACTTCGCATAACTCGTTGCCTTCTCCTCCTCCGGCGATTCCTCTTCCTCCGCTACCAGGAAGCCCTCCTCCCACTCAAGGCAATGCGCCTTCCCCTCCCACGTCCCGCCACCAAAGCAAGGACATTGCTCATGCACAACTGGTCGAGGACCAGGAGGCTCGAATCCGCACCATTGAGAAGCATCTCTTTGCCGAGAAGCAGCTCACTGCCACTCTTGAAGATGCATTGACCGACCTGGAAGCTTCCAGCACCAAAACGAAGAACGAAATCGATGGCTGGAAGAAGAAGTGCGCCGGTCTCGAAGAGGAGCTCAACGTCATGAAGAAAGAGCGCAGCATGGCTCGCCACTCGCTTCAGGCCGTAGAAGAGGAGCGCAATGCACGTCTGCGCGTCGAAGCCGAGCGCGCCCATCTTGAAGCCCGCATGGCCGCCCTTAACAACAGCAACAAGAAGAAGAAGAAGAGCGGACTGAACTGCTTCTAAGCCTGCCTTCTCAGCTCCTCCGTTCATCAAAAAAAAATTCGTCGCCCGCGGCATCCTTTCCCCTTCGGTGTGTATATTCGGCATGCACAGTTTCCTTTTTGACGGCGCTTTTTTTGGGTTGAGGAAATCGCTACATACCCCGATACACCACTTCACTTTTGATTCATTGCACCCACACCATATGTAAACTTCCTTTCGAAATGTGTCTATGTCTTCTTCCTTTTCTTCGGTTCATGGACGATATGTCACGGCCCAGGGGGCGATCTGCATCTGAAAGGCATTGCACGTAGCTTCTTTTGCAGATAGCTTTTCTTTCCTTATGCTTCTTTTCCCTCTTCTCGTTGTGTTCATGTCCCTTTTTAACGCGCCATACCCTCCCCCATCCGTAGCCTTTGTTCGATTCCCAACAGCCTTAATGTATATCTTACTTTACCCTACATAATTCCCGACGGCGGAGATGGCTGAATCCGAAAAAAGAATTTGCACATATATGATGGGTCGTTTGCCTTTACTTGGATGGTCTGTCTTTTGAAGCGAGCGAGGCATAGAGTTGCTTAGACGGCATCTTTGCCTGCAAATGGGCGGTGGGTGGGTGGGTGGCAGCATTTGGGGCGACCCCTTTTTATTTTGTTACCCAACTTGCCTTCGTGTGTTTATCTTGAGGATGGGCGGAAGAATGGAGGCCGGTTGATGAGGGGAGATGTCGATTATGAGTGGGTGAGCGGAGATGGAATGGAGGGCGTCCAGGCCATGTAGATGACCAGATACCGTATCTACCCTTTCTTCTTTGTCAATCACACATTTGCTCCGTCTCCATTTGTCTGTGAACCCCTGCTTGGGGCGACCCTCCACGTGATAAAGAAGCTCTCCCTGCGGACCAAAATTCCTTAACCATGCGCAATTCGCATCCGGGGCATTACGCTATCTGTCGCGGATACGATATCCAGCACTTGACTTGGGGGATGTCGGACCCCAATCATATCGTGTGATTAGTCACAGTCTCTCTTCACGCCCACGCCCACGCCCAGTCAGCATTCAATTGCAGCCTTCACCACTTCCGACTCGTACGCGAATCAGCCTCACACTTCACATTCCACATTCCACATCCCACATTGACGGGTCACTGACTGTGAAGCCCAGTTTGTCATGTGCCGGCAGTCATTTGCAGGTTGGGGACCGGCTTCCCCCCACATCATGTCCGAATACCTTGATGGGCCAATAACCCATCAAGGTATCTGGTAATTCGATGCGTACATAAATCACGTCTGATACGGCGGTTTGGGTTCCATCTTCTAACCTTCGACTCTTGCACACAACACCTCTACAATACCTCCCGACATCCGGTTTGTTAGGTCGCGGCTTCCCTAACAACAGCCACTTCCCACTTCTTGCATTACCGGATTCGCCGACAGCTCGAACCAAACCTAACCTCACCGTCAAGGACCAGCATTCGTATATAACAAACGTTTACATCCGTTTGAAAGCATCCGAGCATCCTCAACCAACATACAAGAGCCAAACATGGCCAACCCTCCGAAACCCCTGATCCTCGATCCTTGTTTCCCACCCGAACTCCTGCTCAAAACAATTGAGCACCTGCCCTTCGGCAATGGCTCAACAATCAGCACTCTCGCAAACACACATCCGTGTCTCCGAGCACTGCTTCGCACGTACGAACGCTCGATTACGAAGTGTTACAGTCGACGCGAATTGCCCCATGCACGGAGCGACTTCCCTTGTAAAAGGGTGGAGGAAGTAGGATTCGTCTGGTTGAGCGAGTGCGTCGAGAAGTATGGTGAGACTGTCCCCGTACAAACTGGTTGCGGTGCATGCACTGATTGCCATGATTCAGATGTAGTGGATGAAGTGATGGCTCGGTTGACGAATGAGGACAACTGCTTCAAGGTTGAGAGGCACAACCTGGGCGTCATTTACACGGGCATGCTGCTCCTGTATCGCGTGGCCTCGATCAGTGAGTCGTATTTCCCAACAACCCATGATAAGACCAGCCCCGGTCTAACCACGGCGCAGAATCGCATGCTGCCAAACTCGCCTTTTTGCAATCTCTCCCCCTCGATCCCCTAACAGCCCTCTACCTGGCCGTGCACCACTCGACCCTGACGGCCCGCTACCATAGTCATGACAGCATACTCCACCAAGGCACCTACGGCCATTTGATGGATGTCAACTCTCTCTCCCTACGCATGGATATCGAGTTCGCCTTCTCGGAAGGCTGCCTCCAACTCGGGCTTCCCTTTATCCACGCCACGCTTTACACGCCTGCAGCCGCTGAACCGACGCTCCTGAACATATACCACGACCACGTGATCCACGATTGGGATCTCGGCATGTTTGCGGGGATGGAGGTCAAGCCGCCGGTTACGCAGGGCCCGTTGCGGGAACCGGGGCAGAGGAGTTGCTGGACGATTATGCTGGAACGCATGGGTGAGTTGATAAAGTGTCCGCCGGAGGAGGTACCGAGTCGAATTGAAGAGGAGTGCGGTGACGCAGGGCATGGTCTGGCGTTTCTGGGGGTTTCTGGGAGAAGGAGGCTGATAGATGGGAGGGACTTGGAGAATGGGGATTAGGGATGGGGCGAGCGAAGTGGGGTTGAACAGAGCCATTCGTTGGGTATGATTGTATACCAAGCATCTGGCAACACTTTCCACAGTTTGAGGTCGCTGATGTTTGCTCTTGCACTGCACATGGATCGAGACGGAAAGGGAGGCGACTTGAATTGGTATATTTGGCAGTTTGGTTGCTCCTTTCCACACCATGGTTGCCCAGAATGGCACCGCAGGTTAATAAGATGGAACGGAGTATACATGGTACTCGTCCATGGTAGGGAGCGTTTATACATTTCGACCAGGGGGTATGGGCTTCAAGCCATGATAAAGTTTGCAACGGAGATGATCCACGATGAGAAGAAGGATGCATTTGGTTGGGGTTAGCATGTCCGATAGATATGGTCAAGATTGAATTGATCGTCCTGGGATGCACATGGCTTATTCCCAAGTACTGCTCCTTCGTCTCACGGCAACGGGAGACGTGTTTCTCGTTTCTCGTTTCTCCGTGCTTCTACAACGAACCTGCTCCCCTCACTTCCCCCGCCCCCCGCCCCCCGCATGCACAGTAGTAGTCGTCATGCTCGCATCTACATGCGACACACCAGCATACCCTCGATACATGCAGGGACAATGGAATCCTTGACAGGTTGGCTGCGTGTATGTAGTTGGGGTTTTCGCCACAGTGCGCAGTCCACCGATCATGGTCACAAGTTAGCGTGACGCCGTCTCCCGCAATCACACATGCCGTGTCCTCCGCAGACACCGTCTCTTCCGTTCAAACTCAAAAGCTCGATTGTGGTACGATTTGACCGACTCTCCAGGTCCGGACAGCCTCCTTCCCTTCAGCCATCCCAGGCAGTCGCTTCCTCATTTGCCTGCAACGAGTCGTGGAATCATCAACACAGATTGGTAGGTGGTAGATGGAGTCCTGATAGATTACTCCCTACCAAATCTCCACAATCAACCAACCCCTCACAAGCAACATGTCACGTCTTACAAACGAGGAATGGGATCCCCTGCACATCCCAAACGGCCTAGCGACTCGTTCGCCATCAGCCTCGGCAACGTCCGACGCACGGTGTAAGACGAGGGACCCCCCCCTTCCGCAACGTCAACTGAACCGGCGACAGCGAAGGGTGGACCCTGCGGTAAAGGCGTTTTAAGAGGGGCAGCGAAAACGGAAGGGTGCAGCGGAGGCTGCAGAGAGATAGAGAAGGGGGTAGAAGCAAAAGGAATGTGAAACGGTGATGGTCACGACGGGTGGACAAAAGCAAATTTCAGGAAGGAAGGTTGAAGGCAAATCTTATACTCCCAAAGAGCGGAACGCGATCGGAAGGGTGATGCTGGGCTTGATGTGGAGTAAACAGATAAACAAAATGCTAAAAGAGGCATGCGATGAAGGTGCTTGTTCGATTGTTCATGCGAGCTTGTGGGCCTGCTTTTGGCCAGGCTGTCGCTGCATGATTCAAGTCACAGATCCGTGGGCGCAAAAAAAGAAAAAGGACTTTTGCGGTGCCTTCGTATGCAGGTGACCGAAAAGGGGAGAGAAAGAGCGAGCAGGAACGCGTGGCGCGACTGGGATGGTGCAGTGTTGGGCTGGATTCGGATATATAGTTGCTCTGCTAAGTATTTACAGCCCGGCACCGATGTCTTTTTTGAGAACGTCGATGATCTTCTTCTGGTCAAGCTCTTCGCTTGCTTTATCGTCTTCGTCCTCGTCGGTCAAGATGCGCAGAGTCTCTGGATCGATGCGTTTGAGGACGTCTTCGATTTCTTTTTGCTCTTCGCCCTCTTGCTTGATGTACTCCTCTTCCAGCACAAAGTCTTCTGGTGATGGGGTCTTTGATGAAGGGAACAGGTATATGGTTGGGAATTCCAGGACGGTGCGACCGCGAAGGCAATCGGCGAGTGTGCGAAAGGGGTCGAGTGGAATGAGAACGCGGCGACGGGAGCTCGTTCTAGGCCTCAGGAGAAAGAAGTCGTACCTAGGAGGAATGGATTCGGGGTTTGGGCCATGTAGAGGAGCGCTTGGGTCATGACGACTTGGCACCTTTGCATCGTGGTTGGTTCTCTGCCCGAGTGTGTCGTCATTGTCGAGATGGACTCCTGGTCGACCAATGCTCGGTAGGCGTGGTTTCGTGTCTTCTGCCTCGCATTGCCCTGCTTCCTCGTCGACCACGGCAGGCGGAGCATCTTGATGGATTGGCGTGGTGGCTGGGGGTGTCTCGGCCTTGAACTTGCTCTTTTTGGCAGACGGCTCCGGTCGAAATGGTGAGAGCTGCAGCAGAGGCACGACCTCGGAGCTCTGGTTGAGTATGCGGAGGTTGTCGTCCAGGAACCATTCCACGGTCCACGTTATATTGCCCTTTCTGTTGGGCTGTTAGCGTCCTGTTCCCCGGGCTTGGCCGGACCGGAAGTTACTTGGTACGGGACGTCCTGCTGTCCTTCTGCCTGCTCAGGCCTTTGGGTGCGCGGATGATGGTCACGCCGGTGGCTGCAAGGCGTTGATCTGGGTTCTTGCGGCCATGTGGGTTTTGTCGGAGATGCGATGCAGAGCCGAACGACGTGCTCTCCACGCTCCTTGCGGCCCTGTCCAGCCCGCGTTCGATGGCGGACAGGAAGTTGAAGTCATGATCGATGCCGGCAGGCGTCTCCAGCTGCGATTTTTTGACAAACTTGGTGGGGTCGCGCTTCCCGTCGCACTGGGCCCACTGCTGGTGACGCTTGTAGCATGGCAACGAGCAAGTTCGCGCAGCACAACCCGGACATCGGTACTTGAACTTGGATGCGTTGCTGGGATTCGTCAGTCTCTCGATGCATACATGGCTCGATGGACAAGGTCATGAGATACGCACCAGATGCTGCACAGATGGCTCAGCAATGGGTCCTCGGGCATTTCGCATCCCATTGTTGTCGATAACGGGGGATGAACGAGTGGTGGGCAGAGTTGGGAGCGTGGCGGCTTCGAGTAGGGGAGATTTGGATTTTTCGTATTTTTCAATTACATCCGCTACCCTGGGCAGAATACAATACAATACAATGGATACACTCGATGATGTTTGCGCCATGCACATGCACATGCACATGCACATGCACGCACATGCACGGGGAAACATTTGCTCTCATGAATGTACATACATGAGTCGTGGGACGTCAACGCCCCTGACTGCCCCATGCCATGTCATGCCCCCCCCCGATGGGCAGGGGGCGGCCCTCATTTCCCAGCGCAACCGAGCCTTGAGAAGCCCATCCCGGCGCCTCTTTCGGCTTCCTCTCCCCAAGCTCCAGCGCCCCGAGCTCGCTGCCAAAAGAACGCCCGCCCGCCCGTCCAGCTGCCCCCTTCTCCTGCTGCAGCGCTCCTCACTGCACCCGTCGACACACACCGCCCGCCCGTCTCCTGCACAATGGCGCCTTCGCTGAGCTTGCGTCCCCGGACGAGCGACCGTCCCCCCACGAGGGACCAGAGGGACCAGACCGACCACAGCCTCATCATCCCCAGCCGGACCTCGTCCCTCCACTCCCGAATCACCCAGCCGCTCCCCTCCACGCTGAATGTCCGGCCCGGCGCGAAGAGCCCCAAGACGCTGACCCACGCGTACATGGTCTGCGGCGTGGGCCGGGAGCCGTCGCAGTGGGTCAAGGCCCCGGCGCCCAGCCAGGGCAAGATCGGGCACATGAAGGGAGCCGTGGGCTCGTTCTGGCTGCCCGAGATCTTGGGCAGCAGCCCGCGCTTGGAGCAGGACAACGAGATCGCGAGGTCGCTGCACTCGGCGATGCGGGTCAGTCCCTCTTTTGCCCCCCGGTGCGCGTCACCGTCTCCGACTGACAAAACCCCACCCAGGCTTGTTTCCCCCACGACGTCGAGATATGCACGGGCAGGAGCCAGCCCCACTGTGTCCACCACTCCTTCGTGCTCCAGCAGGACTCTTCCCACACCCTCTACGGCATCGCCCTCCGTGTCTGGTCGCGCGCCGACGAGAAGCGTGCCGAGACCATCCGCGACTTGCGCAAGCGCATCGAACCCGACTACTTTGACAATCCCGACGAGACGTACTGGATTCCCTACTGCCTGAGCTTCCTTTCCCGCTACCCCCTGTACAACTTGCTGGGAGACTACCTCCGTGGCATGTGGATCCACTGGAACAAGGCCACCAACCTGTTCCACGCCGAGGAGGTGTCGCGTATCCTGAGCTTCCCCGCTCCTCGTTTGAACGACCTGGTCCGGATCGATATGAAGGACTATGCCTTGTGCTACCAGTTTCCCTCCTCGCCCACCGGTTTCCAGAACTTCGCCATGTGGCCACTCTTCACCTGCCTTTCCATCCCGAACATTGTCGGTGTCATCGAAGCCGCCCTGTCCCCGACCCGCCGAATCATCTTCGTCAGCCACTACCCGGCCATCCTCACCGTTGCGGCCGAGACGGTGCGATTCTGTGTTCGCGTCTACGAATGGAGCGGTCTGTACGTGCCCGTCGTCCATGCACGTCACGCCAAGGACCTGGTCCAGGAGCCGGGCCCGTATATCCTTGGTATCACCTCGGAATGCCGCTCGCTCTTCACGGCCCCGACGGACGCCCTCGTGGTGGACCTGGACCGAAACTTCGTGCTCACCTCAAGCCCCCCGTCCGCCCTGGCACCGGGGCAGAGGACGAAGATGATCTCTCGTCTTACCCAGGCTCTCAACGGCGAGGTGGCACCCACTGGTGTGCCGCAGCACCTCCGATCCGCGTACGGAGGTGGCAAGCTCATCCCGGCCGGTCAGATCATCGTGATGCGCGGCGAGGTCGAGAGCATCCAGGACCCGGAATGGTGGAATCAGGACGCCATCATGACGGTCATGGACCATGTGTGCGAGAAGTTGGTAAGTTCTCAGCTCTCCAAAAAAATCCGTCTCGTATCCGACGCTGACAGTTGCACAGGGACGCAACACGGGCGTCAAGGCCATCTTCGGTGGCGCCGTCAAGAAGCCCCTGATGACCAAGGTCTCCATGCGTCATCTCAATGAGATCGTGCGCGAACGTAACCAGTACTCTCGCGATGCGCAGGAAGCTTGGCAGGACTTCATCAACCTCAAGGGCCGCATGGACACGGAGCTCTCCAAGGTTTCAAAGAGAAACAACTTCCTCGTCGAGGAGCTCGAGAGCTGGAAGCAGCAGTTCCTCAAATTCCAGGCCTTTGCCGAGCAGCTCACCAAGGAGACGCAAGACCTCAAGGTCAAGATCGAGAACCACAAGCGTGAGAACCGCCGCCTCAGTAGCCTCATCGATCAGCAGAAGGATGACGCTGCTCGTCTGTCCATCCGTCTCTCTGGTACCGAGAAGCAGCGGGACGATGCCCTCGAGGCTCTCGTCTTGCAGCAGGAAATCGCCGAGGAGCTCGAGCGCGAGCGCCAGAAGAACAAGAAGGAGCTTTCCTCCCTTCAGCACACCAGCCTGAGCCTGACCCGCCAGCGCGATGAAACCCAGCGCGTCGTACTCCACCTCCGCGCCCTCATCGATGGCCAGACCCACCACATGGAGCATATTGTCAAGTCTCTGAACAACCCCAACGACAACTACCTGGAGGGCTTCGACGACCTGCCCGAGGAGGAGGAGGAGGAGACCGACAAGGCTTCGGTCAGGGTCGGTGGTTCATCCGAGGCTGGCAGCATCCGCGGAGCGGGTGGTGTCCGCAACGCCAACTCACGGGCCAGCACGGTCGACGGCAAGCATTTCGAACGTGAAGACACCTCACCGGATATGGAGCAGCGCCTACTCCAGAGCGGCGCTGCCCGTGCTTCCAAGCGCTATTCCAGCTCCTCGATGATCGATGTTGCGGACCGTCACCTCCGCGACAAGACGGATGCCATCGCCTACATCATCCGCAACATCTCCGAGCAATGCGCCGCTGCGGTCGAGGGTCTGCAGCTCGCTCAACAAGCCGACGATGACGATGCTCACAGCGAGAGGCGCACGAGCATGGGCCCCGGCCCGTCAACCCAAGGCAGTGATTACGGTGACGAGGATATGCTGCGTCCCGGTCGCGGGTCCAGCATCCCGCCCACGCCCGATCTGACACATCGATCGAGCACGTCCATGTCCATGGCTAGTGCGTCGACCACGCCCGACAGGCACAGTCTGCAGCATCGCGTGCTGGAGGAGATTCCCGATGTGCCGACTCGCATTCTCGAGCATGATGAAGAGCACCTCGAGGACAGCGACATGCATACCGAGATGCCCATCTCGAAGTATGCTACTCCAATCGCCGGTCGCCCGCACGGCCAGCGAGCCGTGCAATGAGGCTAGTCCCGGCCTTCTCACATCTCCACCTTCATCTTCCTCGTTGTCCATATGTTGAATCGGCGTAATTGCTTCTTTGCTTTGTCATCTGGTGTTCTTTTGTATATTGGTGTCAACGGTCTACCTGTTCTTGTGTTCGCGACCTTCCTTGCCTTGCATTTTTATCAAACATTATATTTTAGTCTCCAATCCAGAGACGGTTCTGGTCTCATTGTCATCAAAAGGGAAGGGTGGAAGGACGGACGAAGCGGGGCTTCGACGGAATGAATGAGCTTGCAAAGATGGCGTGTCTGTAAGTTGTCTTGTATGTGTTTAGTATGTGGTACCAGTAGATTGGGTTGGAAAGAGGGATAATACCACATCTCCTAGTGTGTTTGATTGAACTCGCATCTCGTGTTCCTCTCGGGCATACCGTGACACTCCAACAGCATACATAGAGCTGACTGTTGTTTTCAACCTCGCATGAGCCGGGGTGTTGGACCGTGGCCATGTATGGGTAGCCACCATGACCGCTACTCCCTTTTGTCTCCCCTCCCTTCGAAGTAGTCGCCCGCAAACTCCAAGCTCGCACCCTCGAACCTTTCCCTCCCCACCTCCTTCCAACCCCCGAACCACCCCCTTTTCTCGAACACGACGACCTCCACCACCGCCAGAAAGCTCTCGGTACAGAAATTCCGCCTGTGCCCTTCCCCGAAAGGCGCGCAATCTTTTCCTTGGACGCGTAACTCGAATGCATCTGGCAGGCATATAGCGTTAGTGATGTTCGTCCAGGGTTATGGCGGTACATGCCATCTTGGTATATCAATGGACTTGGGACGAAGTACTACATACGACCTGGCCCGGTGATGACACGCTCGATACTGTCAACCCAATGTTCACGCTGGTATATGGGGACTCCGGAAGCTGGGTAGTAGGTGAAGGAGACCATGAAAGGTGGCAGTGTAGTTGCATTTGGGACTGCGCAGATCACAAGGGCGACGTGAGCGCCGGAGGGGGGCGAATTTGGAATACCAGCCTTCAAAGCTGGCATTGGGATGCGGAGCAAAGTGTTCCATTGCATGTATTGCAAATTCTGGCGCCAGTGCCTGTGGTAGTGGTCAGGAAGCCTGGAAGATGTTGAGCCGGATGTTTGGCGACATCTCCCTTGCTTCACAACGGCAACGTGAAATCATGACGTAGCAAGGGTCTCATGCTTGGCATATGAAGTTGCTTGATTCTGTGGGTGATGCGTATTCTGCGCTTCTCCATGGTGTTGTCCCCGCGTGCTATAGCTCGTCTCTACCTTGGTCGTTTGCTTTCCCCGTCTTTGCTTGCTCCATGAGTCCCTTTCGGACGATGCTTGTGATAACCTCGTAGGCTACCTGAGCAGCTGCCAGCGCGGTCGTTTCTGCCGCGCTGTCGTATGCTGGGCTAACCTCCACGATATCAGCTCCCACAACGTTCAGACTTTCGATGCCTCTGAGTATGCGAATCAACTCCCTTGTTGTCCATCCTCCTGGTTCTGGGGTGCCGGTTGCAGGTGCCATGCCGGGATCAATGACGTCTATATCGATGCTGAGATAGACTGGGATCTCTGTGCCTACTCGATCCAAGATGTTCTGTATAATGCCCTTCGCCCCGATCTCATCGATGTCGTCGGTTGAGATGCGCTGCCATCCCTGCTGCGTATCATCCGCGTAGTCGTCTGTATCGTCACCAGACAGACGTGTTCGCAGTCCTGCGTGTACGGACGAGCCATTGGCGACCAGACCCTCGGTAGATGCAAACCAGAACATGCTTCCGTGATTGAAGAACGACTGGGTAGACGCATCGTCCGGGTCGATCCAAGCCGAAGGGTATTTGGCAGGGTGCCATGTGTCCAGATGGGCATCGAAATGGACTACAGCAATCGGTTTCCCATATATCTTGTTCAGTGCTCTCAAAGCCGGAAGCGCAATGCTATGATCGCCACCCAATGTGACCAACTTGGGCTTGTGTAGGTACTCGGTCACACTCGCCGATCCCTCTGGTGTCGAGGGCCTGTTCCCAAGCTCCCGAAAAGCCTCACTCATCTGCCGCAGGGCTAGAGCATTGTCAAAGGGTGTGATCGGGATGTCCCCACAGTCCACAATCTTTGCCCATGACGTATACGGATTCAGGTTTGCACGGGGATTGAAGCCGCGGAAAGATGTCTGGCGGGATGAGCCTGCTCGTATGGCCCGAGGACCAAAGCGTGCGCCGGGTCGATAGGAAACGGCGGTATCGAAGGGGGCACCGATGATGCCAATGTCAAAGGCCGTCTCAGGCTGTGTCAGGCAGCGGGTGTGTGGGAGATGGGCGAAAGTCGAGACGCCCGAGAATCCCCACTACAGATTGTCAATCCCTTCCCAGTCATGTGAGACTGGCTGTTACCAACATCGATGCCCCATTTCCGCTCGAGCTCCTCAAGCCGAGACGGTGTGAAAGCCTGCTGGTCTGCATGGTGGTGCGAATGCGCGATGGCGGTCGCGGCAAGCAGAGGGAGACTTCTGGGAAGCCACATGTTTGATGGACGTCAAGCACATCCAGTGAAGACGAACACGAACAGGAGCAGGAACGCAGGAGGGGCATGTCGGCGTTGAAGAAGTTCGTCCATTATGTAACAGCTCTTATCGTTGGCCTAGCTCCGCGTCGAGGCTGCTGGTGGGGAAGCCCAAAACCGGAAAGTCCATCCTGGGGTGGGCGTGAAGCGCGTAAACAGGCCTGTTTGATATCGTGGCTCTGCGGTCGTCTTCGAAAGTCTGCTCGAGGACAGGAGGAGGGAACATGCAGGTGGAAGAGCGGAGGATACGGCCAATCACATGACGCGGAAGACCTACACGTGAGCCCGCGTCTAGAGTCACGTCGCGGCGGGCTGGCGCTTTGACCTGAACTCCATGGCCTGTCTCTTCCTTGCCCCTTTGGTCCTCGTCGTACAGCCCTCGGCATTTGTCTGGACGGAAGAGCGACTGCCCCGACGGTATACATGGTGCTTGGCAGGCAGCTGCTCAACAATCCCTATACAGCTGCCCACCATGCCTGAGGTAGCTATGGGCAGCGGTCATGTAGCCGAGCCATTCGACTGACCTCTCCGTCAGATTGCAGAGATCGCGCGCGTTGTGCACTTCCTGCGCAGATATGCCATTGGAAGAACGATCAAAGCCGTCAAGACAGTAGAAGACAACATCATCTACGGCAAAGTCGGCACCTCGGCATCGGAGTTCGAGAAGGCCATGACGGGCAGAAAGATCATGGACGCGAAACAGCAAGGCAAATACTTCTGGCTCGAGATGGATTCGGCCCCTCATCCGCTGATGCACTTTGGAATGTCAGGCTGGATGAAGTTCTCAAATGACGACAGCGCATACTACCGACCGGTGAAGCCGGAAGAAGCAGAGTGGCCACCGAGGTTCTGGAAATTCATTCTGGAGTTGGAAGGCGATCCGCAGTGCGAAGTCGCCTTTGTTGATGCGCGAAGATTGGGGAGAATCAGGCTTGTCCACGCAAAAGCCGAGGATATGCGCAAGACGACGCCTCTGAAGGAGAACGGACCGGACCCGGTGCTCGATCCCGAAATACTGACTGTGGAGTGGTTGACGAAGAAGCTGAGGAGTAAGCGAGTGCCCGTAAAAGCCCTTCTTCTTGATCAGGCGAACATCAGTGGGATTGGAAACTGGGTTGGGTGAGTCAAACCCCATCTGCTAGGTCAAGAGTCTAACTTTCATCAGTGATGAGATCATGTACCAAGCACTTCTGCATCCCGAGCAGTACAGCAACACTTTCAGCGATGCGCAAGTGAAGCAGCTTCACGAAGCAATGATGTACGTCTGTAACACAGCTGTCGACAACCTCGCTGAATCCGACAAGTTCCCCGCGGATTGGCTGATGAAGTACCGGTGGGATAAGGGTAAGAAGAACGGCGGAAAGCTTCCCAATGGCGCCAAGATTACCTTTCTGAAGGTCGGAGGACGAACGTCGGCTGTGGTGCCGAGCGTTCAGAAGAAGACTGGCACTGTTGCTGGGGATGTGTCCAAAGGTGCTGATGAAGAAGAAGAAGAAGAGGAGGAGGAGGAGGAGGAGGAGGAGGAGGAGGAGGAGGAGGAGGAGGAGAAGATCGAATCAAAGAAGGGAAATAAGAAGAAGAGCAAGGCGAAGAGGAAAGACGATTCCGAAGAGTCTGAGCTTGAGATACTACCAAAAAGCACCAAACGGGGCAGGAGGAAAATGGAGGAGGGAGTCAAGGAGGAAGAAGCGCCAATTGTGAAGAAGCAAAAGATGGTCGCGAACGGAACAGCACGCAAGGGGAAGAAGGCCGAGCCAGAGTCCGTGAGACCCGAAGACACGAGCGGAAAGCGACGTTCCGGTCGTCTGTCACAGGGCTAAGTGGCTTTGTGAGAGAGTGGGGCACGCTCTATCTCGGTGGAAGTTCAGTGCCAGAGCAGGCTTCCGTCGACTCTTTATCAGGCTCGAATCGTGGGTGGTGTCATCAGGCTTCTGATACGGGACTGTAGCGTTCCCGTTTGCAGACATAGTGATGGAAGTATTATAGGAAGAACATGTACTATAGGCCAGATGTCTGCATTTTGTTCGAGGTACGAGTTGTTGCTTGCACATATGGTATTATGGTATGAATGCCCCAGCAGCACGTGCCGTCGGCGCTTGAGCCAGTGCCCGCTACTTCTTTCGAAATTCAAAAGCTCCCCACCAAAGCGTCGCGCAACGGTCAACACGCACCCAATTGTCCCTTGACGGCCTATCCTCTCCAACGCCAACCGGAAATGCCATCGGTGTTCTCCTAAATCGCATTTCCAACCTCGTTCTCTTTGTTTCCACGTCATCGTCTGCGGGCGTCTTTGGACAACCTCAACTCCAGAAGACGTGCAACACGGCAGCTCTCCACGGCGATTTGAGACACACCAGCCACCATGCCGCAGACCCTGCCCGCAAAGGAAGCCTCGCTCTTCCGCCAGCTGGTCAAATTCTATGAGTCGAAACAGCACAAGAAAGGTGGGTAGGCTCGACTGGCGGGGAGCTGCCAATGCTGACTTCCAAGAGGCATCAAAGCTGCGGACCAGATCCTCAAGAAGCATCCCAACCATGGCGACACGCAGGCCATGAAGGCCCTCATCCTCAGTTCCCAAGGCCACGGCGACGAAGCTTTTGCCCTCGGCAAGCTGGCCCTCAAGAACGACATGAAATCGCACGTGTGCTGGCACGTATACGGTCTGCTGTGGCGCTCGGTCAAGAACTACGAGGAGGCAGTCAAGGCATACAAGTTTGCGTTGAGGATAGAGCCCGATTCGCAAAACATTCTGCGCGACCTCGCTCTCCTGCAGTGCCAGATTCGCGACTTCGAGGGCTACATCGAAAGCCGGAAGAAAATTCTGAATGCGCGCGCGCAATTGAGGCAGAATTGGACCGGCCTCGCGATTGCGTACCATCTTGCTGGGTCCTACAAAGAAGCGGAGCACGTTCTGAAGACGTACGAGGAGACGCTGAAGCAGCCTGTTGCGAAGGGCGACATCGAGCACTCCGAAGCCGTCCTATACAAGAACACAATCATCGCCGAATCTGGGGATACGGAACGGGCATTGAAGCACCTGGAGGAGATCATGAAGAGCAATCTGGACAAGACGGGAGTGCTGGAGCTCAAGGCCAAGTACCTACTACAGCTCGACCGGAAAGAAGAGGCTGCGACGACGTACAGGGCGCTTCTCGACCGCAATAGCGATTATAGGGCATACTACGATGGGTTGGAGAAGTCGCTAGGACTGGATAAAACCGACGAGGCATCTGTTGAGAAACTGACGGAGCTTTACGAGAGTTATGCGAGCAAGAACGAGAGGAGTGACGCTCCAAGGCGGATACCCCTGGACTTTTTGAAAGGTATGCACACATGCTGGCAGATGGCAGTTTGTAGCGGCTGACAGTGTGGCAGGCGCCGGATTCAAAGCCGCAGCAGATCAATACCTACGGCACAAGCTCACCAAGGGCGTACCATCGACGTTCCCGAATATCAAAGCGCTGTACGCAGACGCAGACAAGAAGGCAACGATCGAGGAACTGGTGCTGGGATATGCTTCGGAAAAGAGCACCTTGAATGGCTCCGCGGAAGGCAAGACCGGGTCCTCCACCCGGTTCGAAGACTCCGTGCTCTATTTCCTCGCCCAGCATTACACATACGTTTCGAGCCGCAACCTCGAAAAGGCCATGGAATACATCGATCGCTTACTTGAGAAGGACCCCAAGTCAGTTGATTACAATCAAATCAAGGCACGGATATGGAAGAATTACGGCGACACCCAGAAGGCGGCGGACACGATGAATCATGCGCGGGAATTGGACCTGAAGGACCGATACATTAATACGAAGTGCGCAAAGTATCAATTGCGCAACAATGAGAACGAAAAGGCCCTCGACACGATGAGCAAGTTCACCCGCAACGAGGCAGTCGGGGGACCTTTGGGCGATCTCCACGACATGCAATGCATGTGGTTCTTGCTTGAGGATGGCGAAGCCTATCTACGACGAGGCAACGTCGCTTTGGCTCTTAAGCGGTTCACTGCTATGGCTGACATTTTCGAGGTGTGGCAAGAAGATCAATTTGACTTCCACAGCTTTTCACTACGAAAAGGACAAATCCGTGCATACATCGACATGGTACGGTGGGAAGACCATCTTCGAGACCACCCCTTCTTCACGCGGGCAGCTGTTTCCGCAGTGAAACTGTACCTGAAACTCTACGACAACCCGGATATTTCCAAGGGTGGAAACGCTGAGCTGGACAGGCTCGATCCGTCGGAACGAAAGAAGGCTCTCAAGAAGCTGCAAAAAGAGCAGGAGAAGGTGAAGAAGGCCGAGGCGGACCGTAAAGCGGCAGCTCAAGCCAAGGCAACACCGAAAGCGGATGATGGCGAACAGAAGAAAGAGGATACCGATCCCAAGGGCGAGAAGCTTCTCCAAACTAAGGAGCCTCTAGAGGTGGCGCTGAGATTCCTCACGCCGCTCTTGGAGCTTAGTTCGCGCAACATTGAAGGCCAAGACCTTGGTTTCCAGGTCTATTTACGAAGAGGTAAGTGGTGCAAGTTTTGTTGCTGACATGGACACTGATCTGTATTTCAGGTAAACCTCTCCTCGCCCTCAAGTGTCTCGTTGCTGCCAAAGAACTCGACCCCGAGCACCCCAGCGTTCACAAAAATGCCGTGCTCCTCCGCCAACACTGTGAGTTGTTTCCACCACTGACGGCACACACCTGTCTAACCCAGCAGCAGTGATCAATCTCAAACAACCGCTTGCCGAACCCGTCGCCGAAGCCATCAAACAGAGCTTCACCTCGCCACCCACCGATGCTGATACTGGGGCTCTCAAGGCCCTCAACGACGAATTCATCAAGAAACATTCGAAGAGCGCGTTACATCTCCAAGCCGCCTATGACGTCCGCCACCACCTGGACGCATCTTCAAAAGCGCAAAACGAGACCGACCTGACAAAACTCGTGGAGTTGGACGATATTGACATTGAGCAAGCGACCGCGGGTGTCAAGCTGCTCTACGAGTGGAAGAGCGATGCCAATGTCTTGGAAGCGTATCGGGAAGCAGCAGCGAAGAGGTGGCCACAAGCAAGCCGCTTTACCAAAAGATGAGTGACTGGGGTTGTACCAGCGGGAGTGCCTGACGTGCGTTTTGTATCTGATCTGCGTGGGCCAGAACCGTAGGGTATGAAGGCTTACGTGCCGGCCGTTGCGTGGATTTATAGTCACTCGTAGTACCATGTGCATTTACACGGACGGGATTGAACCATTTGTGGGAGTCTTATAAATATATATATATATATAAACTCCCAATAAATAGTTAGCGACAATTATTCGCTGTTTAGCTTTGCCGTATCCTTCTCTTAAACGTACTATGGTGTAGCTCTCGGATGGTTACTTTTACAACATCCAGGTGGGCTACTGCCTGCGCCACGACGCCACGACGCCACATCTGGCAGAAAATGCTCACCGCCCGCGAAATATCTCGAACCCAGTCCCGCGTCACACTCACTCGACACTCACAATTTCACAATTTGCTTGATATCCGCCTCCAACCAAAGCTTCCACCCGACCACCGTGTATACGCGCACTTTGCACACCCGAAAGCTACGTCGATACCGTGCACGCGCTTTCCAGGTCGTATCCATACCCCCACCGGCAACCGGCAACCAGCGACCATGTCGACCTACAACCCCGCCGGCAACACAGGCACGGCCATCACCAACGACCAGGCCGACACACACCAACGCGCGGTGAACTACACGTGCGGCGACTGCGATCAGGATGTACAGCTGAAGCGCGGAGAGCCGATCCGGTGCAGGAACTGCGGGCATCGTGTGCTGTACAAGAAGAGGACGAACCGGTGAGTCCGCAGTTTGATTCATCTGCCGGCCGGAGAAGAGGGCGAAAGGGACAAGGGGAGAGAGAGACTTGCGCATGTGTGCTGACTTTTGCCGTAGTATGGTGCAGTTCGAGGCTCGATGATCGGATGGCGTGCGCGGCGATGCGATATAAAATTGCGGCCCCTCGGTCTCGGATGACAGCGAAGGACGACCCTGTGCGTCCTCGACATGTACGAGACGGCCATATAAGCTTTTTTTTTCGATTCAGCACCGGGCTTCAGACACGGCCTGTACATGTCCGGCAGACGCGACGAGGGACAGGGAGTTCTTTGGTGTATACAAGGGGTCATTGACTGGCATGGCACGATAGCCTGCTCGTACGCATAATGAAAGTTACATTCACTCTCATATTCACACCCAAACACGGTCCCTCTTGATGCCCAATGTGCAGGATGCTCCTTCATTCATGTTGCGATTTCTATCTTGGCCAACTCCGTGAAAATGCCCATGATGCTCTTCACTGTTCCCAGTGCTCCTCGTTCCTCGTTCCTCGTTCCTCCGAGACCAACGTATTCGCAGCCCTGGCCACGCCCATCCTTCAACGACTCTCTTGCGCAGCCTCATCCAGTCATCCCATCGCCCACGATTACTCCGACCCAGGTGGGCAAACAAGGATAGCAAGAATGCAAAAGGGGATGCAAAACAAATAGCATTCATTGGGGGGGAGGAGGCAAGGTGAACTTACAATTCTCCATGTACAGGTGGTCATTTGTCGATGACGATCATGGCATGACCCAGACAAGAAGGAAAAGGATGGCAAATGGAACTCCGATCAGAGATGAACAGACAGAGGGCGAATGAGCCAGACCTTAATTGGACATGCAAAGCCTTTGTGAAATCTTTGGGTGCTGAATACATGAAGCTTGTCATAGCTCACATCATGCGTTGTCATAACCGGGTGACGTGGGTATCTAGTTTCCTCTGAACGCATCGAATCGCTTATAAGTGTAACCAATGAAGGGCAAGCTCATTGCAGCATCGTCCTCGCCGGACTGGGCGGTCTGAGCGCGAAGCGCCGCGCTAGTGTCATTCTGATCGATCTCATCAGTTGGGAAGTACTGCGTATCGATGTTGGAGTTGAGCTTGGGCTCAAACGGTGCACGGATCCGGCGTAGTTGGTCCCACTGCACACCGCGGAAGAAGGGATGTTGCTTGATCTCGCTGGCACCTCCGATCCGACCGAGACGATGCTCGGCATCACAGATCAAGCTAGAGTGGCGTCAGAATGAGCCGCTTATCAGACCAAGATAGCACAGGATTACTCACCGCTTGACGAAGTCCTCAGCTTCTGCTCCCAATTGCTGGTCCGGAGGAAAGTGCAGGTTGCGCGGCCAGTCTACAATCTTGCGGTATGTGTCATGCGGCTCCTCAGCACAGAAGGGCGGCCACCCAATCAGGCACTCGAACATGATGGTGCCGACCGACCACCAGTCGCAGCCGAAGTCGTAACCCTGTCCGCTGAAAATCTCGGGAGCGATGTAGTCGGGAGTACCCACAGTGGAGTAGGCAAGCTGTCGACGGGACTTTCTCCAAGTGTTGATCTGGGCACGGTTGCTAACGGTCAGATGAATCTGGTCCAAGTTCAACGAATTCCGATTGTCGCGGTTCGATTTGTGAGCACCGCCCGCAAGGAGTTTCTTGTAATAGCCGGCCTCATGCTCCTTGTGGAAACCTGTCGATAGGCCGAAGTCAGTAAGTTTGATGTGGCCACCGCGGTCCAATAGGATGTTATCGGGCTTGATGTCACTGCAACAGGTCAGCACGGAGCATTGCGGCTGGCGTGATGGTGTGAAACGGTGTTTGGGTACGTACCGATGGATGAAACCAAGCTTATGGACTGCCTCGATAGCCAGCACGATCTCGGCCATGTAGAATCGCGTGATATCCTCGGTGAAGATTTCGTACTTGATGAGCATGGTCATCAAGTCACCACCAGGCAAGAACTCCATGAGCATGTACAGGAAGGTGTTGTCCTGGAACGTCGTGTGCAGCTTGACAACCCAGGCACTGTCGGCTTCGGCGAGAATGTCACGTTCAGACCGCACGTGGGCAAGTTGGTCTTTCTTGAACTGTTGGGCATCAGCATCGAGTCCATCTTGCGGGGGAGGGGAGGGGAGGGGAGGGAGGGGAGGCGACGGCCAAACTTACCATCTCGGACTTGACAAGCGACTTGAGCGCATAGACCTTGCCGTCGTTCTTTCGCTGAACAAGCTTGACCTCCCCGAACGCACCCTTGCCGATGATCTTGAGCGTCGAGAAGTTTTCCGGTCTCTCCTTGGTCCTCAGAAATCGAAGGAATTCCACCTCGTGTTTACGCATGGTGGTCTCCTTTTGGCCCTTCACCCTGTCCGATATGCTCGGCTCCTTCAGGATCGATTCCAGCTCCAGAGCTCTGTGATGCTGTTAGCAGATGACGTGGAGGGGTTCCTTCCCTGCGCCGACGGCGGACGTACCGTTGGTTGCGGTCTCGCGCCCGCTGCACGCTGTCCTTGAAGAAGGTGCTGACCAAACTCGTCGACATCTTCGTCTGCGCAATCACATTGTTCGAGTACTTGTCGGGCGTCTTTGGCGGAGGCTCTTCGTCGTTCACCGAGGGTTGGCGCGGGACATGGCCACCGTAGCCTCCGTACTGCTGGTATCCCCTGTCGCCCGTTCGGGGGCGCTGCTGGTTGGGCGACGGCTGGCGGCCATAGGGGCTGCCGGAGCGACCACTGTGGCTGCCGCCGAGGTGCTGGTGCTGGAACTGCTGGGCCAGTCCATTGGCGGCGTCGTTGAACCTGGCGGCGTTCGGGTGGCCCTGCTGGCCCTGCTGGCCCTGCTGGTACTGGGCCTGCTGGTACTGGTTGGGGTTCGGGTTCATGAAGTAGCCCTGCTGGCCATTGCCCTGCTGTGCGCCCCAGACTTCCTGCTGCCCCGCCTGGTTGGGGTATACGGGCTGCGGGAAGGTCGACGGCGTCGTGGGGAACTGCTGGTTCCGGTCACCGCCGCCAAAGCCAAAGGCGAGGTTCAGGCGGTTTCCCTGCTGCTGCTGCTGCTGCTGCTGCTGGTTGTTGTTCATGGCGGGCGGAATTTCGATCGATGGGAGGGCTCAAGGACGGAACAGGGACGGGACAGGGACGGGACCCGCAGAGGCTGCCGGGAGGGGACGTTGGGCTCTGTGCTGTTCTGCTCGCGTGGTGCGGGTGTGGTCTGGTCCGCAATTCCTGGAGGTGAGGGGCGTGGGCGGGCGTTGGCGGGCGTAGGTGCGGGCCTGACAGCGTGCGGACTGGAACACAGAGAAGGGGCCGCGCTCGCTCGCTCTGGCAGCACGAAGGGAGTGGGAGGGGCTGGCCAGTAGGGAAGCGACGAGGGAAGGGACGAGGGAAGGGACGAGGGAAGGGGCAGTTGCTGTTGCTGTTGCTGTTGCTGTTGCTGCTCAAGTTAGGGAGAGCATCCCAAACGATGGCCCACAGTGACTAGCCCGATTGGATCTAGTGCGATGCTGAGCAGCTCGGCGACCCTGACCTCCCCGATGGCACGAAAGTCGAGGACAGACAGAGGCTCACTCTCGCCCGTGGTAAACGTCTCTGGGGGGGCGGACATGGCGTGCATCGAGGATGTTGCGCTGCTGCTTCGGTCGTGGCTGTTACCGCTGCTGCTGCTGCTGCTGCGGCCGCGTACCGTATTCCCTATTCCCTGTCGCCCACCGCCGCACTATCGATAGACGCATCCCACTTGCCTGGCACGTCTTCAAAGCACAACGCCTGCAGACGGAAGGTCAATACAGAGGCATATGCGCACCGCCGGCCCACGTTGCAGCGGGGCTATGTCACGGTCGAAGCCAAAAGAAGCGCAAGCGGTGGTTGTGCAAGTAATGCAGCAATCTTTCGATTGATGATATGATTCAGGATCCAACATCCAACGCATTAGATCATTAAATAGAACAGCTAATGTGAGCAGGCCGGCTCGATTACTCCGCAAGGTCGTCCGCCCGGAAGCGCAGGACGGACTGGCTGGACGGCTACTGCCAAAAGGAAGGGTATATAACTCGGTGGCCCTGGTGGGGGCCACGGCAGACAGAAAATGTCGACGAAGATAAAACATCTCCATGACCAATAGTTGTGATAAGACAGTACAGGGCGCGAAAGCTGCGACGATGCTATGCAGCCGCAGCTCGTGAAAGAGTGCGGATATTTCCAGAAAACGCCCCATTGTACAAAGTCATGGAACCCTGGCTAAAGGTATCGAAAGGGTCAAAAGAAAAAGTGGAAAAGTGGCGGTGACGGTGCTAAATAGACATTGTTGGTAGTCGTTGTGCGTCGTTATGAAGTTTCGTTCGAGAGCATCAGAGCTTTTACTTTTTCGCGCTCCGCGAGAATCTCCGCTTGGAGTTTCCTGGTGTTTCGCATGGCCTCGTCCCTGGTACTTTGTTAGATGACACCTCGAGCCAACGAGACATGTGGCAGGCTTACCTCTCGAATTGGAGATCGGCGACCTCGATCTGAGCCATGTTCATGCGACCCACAACCTCCTCCATCTCGTGATCGGCATCGCGGAGAGCCTTCTCCAGTTCCTCGACCCGCTTCTCCAGGAGTTCGGTCCTGGTGGCCTCGGCTATGGACATGGCAGGGCCACTGGTGGTTTGGTCGAGGCGAGGCGACCTCTGGGCGAATACGGGCGACGATGGCATTCTGGGCGAGAAAGCGCTGGGGCTGAGAAGTCCGGACTTGACACGGCGAAGGTGGCTGTTGTGGCTCTCTTTCAGAGCCTTGACCTCCTCCTCGTGGAGGGATATGGCTTCCTCCGATGACTGTTGGGCAATCATGACCTTGTCCTCGGCTGCCTTGAGACGACGCTCGAGCTCAATGATGGTAACAGCCGACTTCCCTTGCTCTTGTTCACCACGCAAAACGGCCTCTGTCAGGCGCTTGCGAAGCGCCGTGTTCGATTGAAGCTGTTGTTGAATCTTGTCGGAAAGCTCGTCCATGCGTCCTGCCGCAGCAAGGAGCTCGCTGCTGAGTTTCTGCTCCTTTCCCAGATGCTGCATCTCAGACCTTTGCAAAGCACGAGCCTGCTGCCGGTATTGCTCAGCCTCCTTCTGGGCGAAATCCCTCTCCGTCTCGGCATCGGAGATGCTTCGCTTGAGCAGGTCCAATGTCTTTGCCGCCTCGTCGCCTGCAGCTCCAAGCGAGTCATCCGATTCCATCTGCTTGATGCGAGCAAGCGAGAGCGCGTGCGTGGTGCGAAGCTCCTTGTAGGACTTGTCCAGGGAGGAAGAGTGACTCTCGATCCTGATCTCGGGTACGGTGATGTCGTTCTCCTTGAGTAGATCACGGAGGGACGTCGTCTCCTGCTGTGCGCGATCCAGGTCCATGCGTAAACCACGAAGCCCATTCTCGCACTGCCACTTTTGTTCCAGGGCATCGTCGGCGCGACGTCGCAATGAATTCATCTCCGTCCTCAACGTCGAGACCTCCTTGTGGAAAGCCGTGCGCCGAGGAGTGAGGTTGAGGGCGTTGTCACGTTCCATTTCGAGTTCCCTGATACGCTTCTCAAAATCCTTCTGCTGCATTTCCTGTCGCTGCAGCAGGTGCTTCAAAGCTTTGTGGAGTGCATCACGCTGTTCCTCCAGCTCCTTAACCGGGTTGCCAGCGATGGGTGAATCTCGCGGAGACTCGCCTCCTGACCTGTCCTTGACAGAAGCAGAGCGTTGCAAGGATCCCCTTTTACTGAAGCCAGAGCTGCGGGCTAGAGAGCTTGATCTGGAGAGCCCGATACGTGGCTTTTCTGGCATTGCGGAGATGCCGTCTTCGGCTATGGCTGAGAAGCGGACCTGCTGCTGCCCCATGTCCTGCTGCAACCGTCGCGTATTCTGGAGCGTCTGGTTCTCGTTGCGAAGCTGCTGGATTTCTTGTTGCATTCGCGTGGTTTCGTACATGAGCCCTTGCGTGTCGGCTGCTTCAGACTCCAGACCCTCCAAACGAGCCTTGAGCTGTGGAACGATTTCGTCGCGGAGATTATCGCGTTCGTTGCGGTGCTTCTCGAGTTCGTCGCGAAGGGCTTTCAACAGATCCTCGAAGTTCTCCTTGACCTGTCTCTCCTCGGCCAAGCGTCTCCTAGCATCTTCCAACGAAGTCTCCAGTTCTCTGACCGTGTGGCCACCGGCGGATTTGCCTGTCGGACCGCTGACCTGATCTTCGAGTTGCTGCAATTGCTCCTCCAAGTCTCGACGCCGCCGGAGCTCTTCTTGCAGGCGCTCTGCCATGCTGACTTTCAGTTGCGCGCGCTCCTGTTCTGCCTTTCTTCGGAGCATCTCCACCTCCTCCAGCTTGCTCTCCGCATCTCCAATGGGGAATCGGATGGAGCTGGTGCCGGAATCCGAGTAGTAGTCGCTTGTCCTTCGATTGTCGACAGACATGTTCGATGAACTTTCGGCCTTCCATCGCTCCACCTCGTCTTCCAACTCCATCTCTCTCCGAATAGAGGCTGCCAGCTCCGAACTGACTTCTCGGAGCTCGCGCTCAAGCTCTTCGACGTGGGCGTTCATCTGGGGCGAGGATGACAGCAGTGGCGTCCCCGGTATGTTGAAGTAGGATTGTTGTGTCAAGGAATTGGCCACAGGGATGTCCAGCCCAGAGGGCTTCGTCTTGGCAGGCATTTCCGATTGTTTGCCGTAGCGCGGGGAGGCAGAAGGCGACAAAGGGCTGTCGGAAATGGAGGTGGTCGGAGAAGCAGGGCCGTTGTTCTGCTTGGATGCGTTCCAGCCGAAGAATGAACCGAACCCTCCCGCCGGTGACTTTGGCTTGGCCGCCCTCGCTTCTTCCTCCCTGTCCTCCTCCGTTTCGTAGATGTCTTCGATAAAGTCCTCGGTCACTCCATCCAGCTTCAATCCCAGGCTTGGTTGGCGTGGTTCCGAGGTGTACAGGGGCATGTTTGGCACGGTAGGAGATCGAGCGTGCTGCGAAGCCTGGGTCGAGCCCTTCAGCTCCTCTATTCTGCTTTGGCGGTGTACTTGGAAGCCGCTGCTCGACCGATCATGCCTCGGTGGACCGGCCGACGTTCGATTGGGGTTCGAGTAGGAAAGGGAGCTCTTGCGGGGTTGGAAGGGGAGCCTGGGCGCGGTGGAGGTCGTGGGGGTTTCGCCGTGAGGGTTGCTGCATTGTTAGCGAGGGATGCGGTGCGCCTTGGGACGGTGACTGCTCTTACTCGTCTAGATTCCGGACGACGAAGACGTCTTCGTCGCTGAGGGGCGGCGACGGGTCTTGCGACGACTCGCGATCGAGTGTATTGCTGTCTCTGGACCTGGCCGATCGTGCTAGAACGGGCGAGTCCGGCGGCAGCGGTTTGCGTCGAAGTCCGGGTTCCGAGCGAAAGGCGGCGAAGGACGAGATGGCTAGAGAGGCCAGGAAGGGAGGTCTGGTTTTCGAATCCAAAGGAGGGTCAGAGGCAGAGGCCTGGGTAGGGGCCCCTTCTGGACGCTTGGGGTCGGCCATATTAAGTGCTACACGCCCTCCCCACGAAACGGCATGTCTTGCACAAATCGAGCACGAGTGGAGTAGAGGCCGGGCGCGAACGGTGCAGTCGAAAGAAAGGAGAGGCGGCACCGGCGTAGCCGAGCGAAGGCAGACAGGATCTCGGTCTGGTCTTTGGGCAGATCGCAGGCTTCGAATTGGTTGTTCGCGGATGCGCTCCAGGGCTGGTCACAGCGTGGACAGCGGTTGGCTCCCAGGTTGCGTCTGGGGGGCCTGCAGGACTCAGGAACGCGCCGCTGTGCAGCCAATGGGGGCCCTGTCGGTTCTTTTGGGACGCTCTTCTACGTGGTACGGCTGCTCGGGGGCGCGCATGTCAAATTTGTAGCGTCTCGCAACCTGCAAAGGGCAATGGCCGGAGGCAGCGGACATGTATTCATGCTATGATGTGGGTGGTGTCCGTAGCGTGCTCGCTCACACCAAGTGAAACGGTCCCGCCCGTCACACGCAGCCCGTCCCCGAAGCAAGCCACCTGCGCCCACTGCCACTGCGAACCCACAGTTTCCTGCATCTTGGCCTTGGCACCTCATTTCCACACCACCGCGGGAAGAAGTCTCCGTAGGCTGGATACGAGCGAAAGCAGGCAACAAGCGGCAGGGGCAGGGGCAGGGCAGGGCAGGCAGGATTCGCGGATTTGTGAAGAGGAAAAGGAGAGGCCGTCCGTCGCAATCTCGCGCGGCAGCATGGTGACGGGAAAAACTGCTCTGTCTGTGCTAGGTAGATGACATACATGGTACATCACAACCCCTCCTGGCACACTGCCACCCGGCATGGAAAAACGTGGGCCCGGCACCTCCGCGTCTGCCCGCATGGCCTCGACATTTGTCACGCCCGTAACCAACCGCTGGCAGAAGGGCGGCCGGGTGCGAGAGACACAGCATAGGCAGCAGCATGGCTTTCCACTCCCCCCGGCAGTCGCAGAACTACTACCAGTTCAATCCGGCGACCCCTCCGCCGCCGCCGCCGCCTAAACCATCAGCGCACTCCAGCGGGACCGCAACTCCGCAGACCGCGCCGCCGCTGCCTCCGCCGCCGCCCCATCACCCACAGGTGTCCTCGCAGGCCCATCTTGGAAATCCCGCACAGTCCGCGCCCGCACCGCCAGCTGTTCCCCCGCCAGAAGATGGCTGGCTGCCGGATGTTTTGGAGGACAAGACGTACGTTGCCGTTGAAACACGGGGTGCGCGGTGCTGTTGCTGAACTGGCCCAGGACGGTTGATCTCCAACACGTCTTGCAAACTCCCGAGCTGCAGCGCGCCATGGTGCATGATCCTGAGACGACGCATCCCTCAGTACCCGCGTCAACCGCGCCGTTGAAGACATTGCTGGCGCAGAACATTGCGCTAGCAGAGGCGCTGAAGCAGCTCGAGGCGCACCTTCAGCACCAGCGCGAGAGCACGCAATCACGATTGCTGTCCCTTCGCGCGCTGGAGCGCCAATGGAGGGCAAAGCAGACCGAGCAAGACGAGGCCCTGCGCGAGTTCAGTCCGCCCGCCTTGTATCAGCGCCTAAGCGCGGCTGTGGGCGAGCAAGAAGCGTTATGCCGAGGACTGGAAGAAAGCTTTCTCGAAGGTCACGGTGCCGATGGTTCCGATGGCGTGGCGAGTGAGCGAGAAGTAGCCGAGTTTGTACGGAGATTGAGGGAGGGGCGCAAGATTGCTTACCTGCGCGCCGAGCGCAAAGAGAGGTGGGACGAGGGCCGAGTGGGGGGATGGCGGTGATGCTCCAACAGATCTCGGTAGAATTGGCACGCGCGTAACCGTTTCCACGAGTCTCCAAGCGGCGGTGCCACCTGTCAAGGAGGAGCCATGATGGGTGTACAGTATGCTTACTAACGTACAGGATGCCTGGAACACTGGCATTCTTCACTACCCACGACAGGACGAGGTTCAGTCTTGGTACACAGTCTAAGCCTTTCCTTCTTGGCCATCGGGGTCATTGATCATGAGATAAGAATGGGTAGACGAGATTATATCCATAAAGGCTCACTGGACTCGTAAAAGCATACCTATGGAGGGGAACAGCATAAGTAGAGATGTACATCCTGGGTCAATTGGTGTATCCATCAGGTTTAGATAAATCCGCAATCTACTGGAAATATCGAACATGTCGCAAATGGCGGATCATATCTTACTCTTTGCGCTGTTATCCCCTATGACTGAGGTCGGAGCCTTCTCAAGCTGTTCAAACACCATATCATACAGATCCATGACTTCGCCTCCACCTCTCTCTCTCTCTCTCTCTCTCTCTCTCTCTCTATATATATATATATATCACCCCACGATTACCGCCACCCCGCCTTGAGACCTCTATTCCCAGATACCAAACCACCGCTTAACCCTCCTCCTCCTCACACCGTCCTCGCCAATATAATACCTCGGGTCCTCCTCATACTCCTCGCCCCTTTCTTCCGCTTCCCTGATTCTCTCCAAACGATACTGCTTCCTCTTCTCAACATCCTCGTGCTTTCTCAAGCGCTTGTCAGCAGCTTCCTGCGATTGCTGAGCAATATGCATTTTGTACACCTCGATGGCGCGACCGGAAGACTCGAATGGGTGACGGAAGAAATCTTTACGCGTCGGAAGGAGGCTCGCATAGACGGTCTTCGACATGAAGTCTATGTACCAAGCGCCTATTGCCAGGGTGACGAGGATGCCCTTGGATTGCCATCAGTACATGCTTCGTTTTGGAGCAGAGGGATGTACCATACCATGGTGATCCACAGATGAATGGCCTTGTTGTTCAAAAACCAATGCGAAAACGTGCCCTCGGGGCTCATCATATTCGGATACTTCTTCGTGCGCATCCTTTTCTTATCCTCCTCTGTCAATGACGGTCCATAGCTCCTCTGCGCTGTCTCGCTGCGCGGCGTCCGCTTTCCATGTGACGGCGGCCTATATTTATCGGGCTGGGGTATTGTTGCGGGTTTTGCTTGTTGCTGTCTTCGGCGGAATTGCTCGGAGAGCGTCTTGGGGTTCGAAGACGAGGATGCATAGCGGAGGATTGTGGATGTCGTTATGGGGCATAGAGGGGGGGGAGGGCGTAGGAGAGGGCCGCGCGCGAGGAGTAAACGTGGTATCGAGTACAGGCGCGTCATTTCGTGGGTGGGTTGGTACCGAAAAGGAACAACTGATGAAATGTGACGGGGTGGAGGAGGATATCTTGAGATGCGTCGGAAAATTTCGGCCCGGGATGGCGTCTCTCTGGCTCGCTCTTTCTATCTGACCCTACCACGACACAATTCATGCATACATGGTAACAACGGAACAGATCCAAAATCCAGTAAATTTATAGCATAGATCAAGCATCTACGGCTTTTCATCTCAAACTAACTGTATGGTCCTCACAACAGCTAACATGTCGTGGATAGTTCTTCTGATAATATCCAGGACCGCAATGCCGCCTAAACCCCCCTCCTTTGGCTCCCAAGACTACTGGAACAAACGTTTCATGTCAAATCCAACCCCGTTCGAATGGCTGGAGTCACCGGACACCCTGGACCCATTTCTCGTGGCCGCTCTGGATGAAGCGCCTGATCCTCAACCACAGCTTTTGCATATTGGCTGCGGAACCTCATTGTTATCCTACCATCTTCGTGAACACGTTGAGAAGCCCGAACAAGTGCATAATCTGGACTATTCGGAAGTTGCCGTAGAAATAGGCCGGAAACGGGAGCTTGAATTGCTTCGAGATTACGACACGGAAGAGGGCTCCAGGCCTACTTTGAACGGAGAAGAGAAGCCATCAATCATGCGATGGTCGTCCGCCAATCTTCTGGATCATATGTCTCTTCTTGGATCGTGTAAACAGTCAACATATTCCGTGATCATAGACAAGTCGACCTCGGATAGCATCGCCTGCTCAGACGACATCTACGTTCCTCTCCCATACCACATCACTGCAGCTTTCCGCCCAATAAAGCCCGCCAAAGTGACGGCTCCTTCAGAGCCTATTCACCCCTTGCACGTTCTGGCTGTTCATCTCGCATTGGTAACTAAACCAGGGGCGAAATGGATAGCATGTTCGTATTCCATGGACAGGTTTCCATTCCTCAAGTTGACAGGGCAAGAGCACGTAGCTGGCGATTTGAATGGGTATGAGGGCCCGGAGGACAATGTAAACCCGGATGATATACCATCCAGTATCATACACGCTGGTTTCCCGGACCCGAGTACTCTCTGGAGACTGCACGGGAAGTATGAGATAGAACCTCCAGCACAAATACCAGAGCGTATTTCAGATGGCGGGGCTGTGCACAGACCGAAAGTTCTACATTGGATTTATGTGCTCGAACGGACAGGGGAGCTCTTGGTCAAAACTTGAGCAACGGGTGGTCGTTCTGCCCATGGCATTGCGTACAGTCATGAATCCGATGTCTTATAGCACCTTTCCTGGCCTAAACCATGCAAAGCATTGCAGGACTTCTGTATTCGTCTAGAAGCCAGCTATCGATATCCTCGTTGTTCACGTATAAATACCTGGTGCCCAACTCCTCCTCGCCTCATACTCTCCTCTCCCTAAAAACACCACATCAACCTTGTTCGGTTCGCCCTCTTTGCCCTCCGTATAATCGTACTTGATCTTCTTCCACAGCAACTTCGGGTGTTGTTTGAGTTCCTCACCACTCATATTCATACCTTGTCTACCAATCCTGCTTACGACGGGTGAAAGAAGCATAGCGATGGAAAAAAAGGACTCGTCGCGAATAACGGATTTGTTGCCCCAGGTGAGTAAGCCAACCAGGGCTACTAGTTGGATCAGGCAGATGCCGCCCATGAGGCCGAGGACAAAGGGCCAGTCTATCTGGAGTTGTTGACCTTGGATGGGGCTGGAGGGTTGGTTGGTCAGATTGTATCTACTCAAATTTAGTTTCTTGTTCGGAATGGAGAGGAGGGTGGGGGGTACATACCGGATCCCATGGTCATCGAAAGCCGCAATCGCTCCAATGGTAAATCTTGCCAACACATCCTCCACCGTTTCCTTGTCCATCATCTTGTAAGGGCTCCATTTACTTCCTCCGAGATAATAGCGTGTTTGGCGGTCTGCCCAATTTCCAAACTTGGTTCCGGTCCAGGCAATGGATCCAGCTGCTATGCGAGCGAAGGCATCGTTGCTGTACAGGATCTTTTTGTCTTGTGGTGAGAGGTTCATAAATTCACCAGAGGAACCTCTTATCTCGGATATAGTTGAGTTGCCTGGTTGCAGCATTAGCGTGTGTCGTTGAATATTCCTGGACAGATACCGACAGAAAAATAGAGATGGCAACCTGATGTCACCCGTGTCCTTATCTTGTAAGATGGTCAAATTCGTGCATCGAGGGCCACAATACTCGTATGTAGAAGCAGCCCACGTGAGGGAGCCATTCGTTCTAGATGTCAGGCGATACTTTTGCCAGTCTTTGCCATCATCCTTCTGCCGGTTAGCAAATTTCAAGGAAGGCCATACGTATTGATGTCTGCATAGGAAGACTCACCTTAGCTTCGATGTGCATTCCGAACTTGCTGTCATCTTGGATGTCACCTCTCACCTCGAGCTGCCTGCACGTTGCTCGGGCCTGGACGCTTCGTGACGACCTGAAATAGTTTGTGAACTGGTGCTCCGGATCGCGATTGTAGAACCAATACTCGTAATATCCGTCTCCTTTGTAGAGCGGCGTACCGGCCAAACTCCTCAGATCCACCGGCTCCAAATCATTGACCTGTTGGCCGTTGAGCTCCGTAGAAGGATATACCATAGCCTCCATACCGTGCATCCAAGCTGCTTCCATTGCCGTACTGTTCGGCCACCGTCCTTTGCCTGGGATGTTCTCACTCCAAGTAGTGAGGTTGGCGACCGCGACATTTCCCCATGTTTGCAGTGGCATATTCGATGGTTCGACGGGCCAGAAGAGTGACAAAGCCGCAACTAAGATCTGGGCTCCGATATTGAGCAAGATCCATAACATACAGGCAATCCAGGTGAAGCGTGTACCATCATCCCGACCTTCTCGGAACCAAGGAAATCGGCGTAAGAATTTTAGCCGACCATTAGGGCCTATCCCAGGAAGAGAAATTACCATAAGCTTTCCAACTTTGGTCAGCGTTTCGAGGCCGAGAATCAGATCGAAGACTTCGAGCGAAACGTAGCGTCTTGTCAAAAGATACCAGCGCAAGATGGCAGCATATTTTTTTAGGGAGGAAGCAAGATTCAGACCGAGACCGAGTGATAGTCCCAGCATGAGGGCATTGAATATTCGGGCTTGTGTCCTGTTCATGACCAAGGGTTCCTGAAAGCCTTCGTAGGCTTTCAAAGAAATCCCAATGATGACTGAGAAGCCGAGCGTGATTAAGAATCGATAAGCGCCGGCTTGAAACAAAAACTTTCGCGACTCCCGGTGGTCATATCGTTTCGCTGTCGACAACAACGACCTGGTATCACTATCGAAGGTATTTCCAGCCGGTCGATAACTGTAGTCGCTCTTCGAATAAACAGGCGATGCTGACTGTCCGGAATGTGGTTCGTCGAACTGATGCATCGCAATGTCACCATCATCACCGTGAGCATCTGGCGGATCATACGGCCTCTCATAGGAAATTGAAGCAGAGTCTGGCGAATCATCTTCAATATGTCCATGAGGTTTCCGCTCGCTGGAGGTTGCACGATTCGACGGCAACAGACCCGGGTCTCTGTCCATGCTCACTGTACACTCCAATTATTAGCTTTTTACTGGAGTCGTCAAGTTGGGTAAGAAATTGGGAAAAGATTCGTTCTTGTGAGGGAAAGTTATTGAATTATGTTGGAGACTGGATCTTTTGGCGAACGGTGTGAACGAACGTTTAGACATTTCGATTTCAAGCTAACCCTCGAGAGATAAAAGGGTTTCGTACTCGGGTGACCCCTGTGATCCTGCAAATTTTTGGGGGCCCAAAGGCTGGATGTAGGGGTGTAAAGCCCCTCAGCCTTGCAAGTTGTACAAAGTAGTGGTCAATTCTCGATAGCTGTTAGTGAGTTCACAGCCGTATAAACGCCATAGACTAGAAGCAGGAGATATTTGATCTTGTAATGTTTGTGCAAATTCTTCTATCGAAATGTTGAAGCGTGGGCTCGGTTTGCCAAAGTATCGTGTGTGTTGGAAAACAACCTTACTGCACTAGGTATGGGGGGCGAAAACGCAGCCTAGATTACTTTCCGTCTCATGTGAACGCAGGAGGCAAAAATAATGGGTCGAGACACAATACAATAACAAGGGAGGCTCCGCTTCTGATAGTCGTGAATTGTGGATTCATGATGCGATAGAATATACATATCCTGTTGTTCATGAATGGAACAAAATCTATACTCAGCGAGGGTGAGGGCCTATTAATTGATTACTAATTTAATTAACTAATTGATCTATCGCGACTGATTCGTCAATCGATCTATGGCAACTGATTTATCATGGTGATTAGTCAATCGATCTATCGTGACTAACGTGTTTCACCAGTAAGCTGATCAAACCAGTAACCTGATCACCCCACCAAAGACGCGTCCACCACCACCACTCTCACCACCATGCCGCCACAAC